>CAUYSK010076321.1:0-25579 GCA_963575035.1 Avahi laniger
TGAAAGATTTCTGTGATTGTGATTAAAGTACTTTGAAGTACACCATTCCAGATCAGTAAAAAAATTAAAATTGTTTGCTGTGCTAAAATTAGGTGATACGTATTTGCCATTCTTAAGATATATGCTAAAGTGAAGATGGTAATTTAATTTCTATCTTTGACTTTTTAAAGACAAGAATACAGACTCAGAACATCTGAGCTGTTTCTTTAAGATCTTGCTAGTAATAAGTGAAGAACATAGACGTTGTAAAACAAAGCTGGTATTTTCTCCTCCATTTATTTTCAAAAAAGTATTTAACTAATGAAGATGGGATCCTTTTTTTTTTTTACCAGTTTTGCTGTTTAGAATAAGAAGAGTATTTCCAGTTTAATTTTATCTAGCTTAATATTCCAAACTCTTCTAAATATATTATCTCATTTTTAATATGGGCAAGCACATATTTTACTTTATTTTTATTTATTTAATAAACACATAGTGTATGTACCAACTGATAATATAAATGGTATTATTTTCCACATTTTCACGATGAGAAAATTGAGGCATGAAAGGTTAATATTTACACACGGTAGATGATAGTTGGTGAAGTTAGCGTTTGAATCCATGCAGTCTGCCTCTAGTGTAAATAAGTTTAACTACTCCACCATCCCTGTATAAACTCGCGAACAGCCAATTAAAGCAATCTTTAGGTACATAAACATGAATTACAAACTGGATGAGCAAAAATTTTTCCTCTTAATAGATAAGAAATGTGTGTTGACCATTCAAGGACAGTTTCACAGGCATACCATAGCATCCTTCAAAGATAACTTCAAACCATCTTTTATTTCTTAAAAGTTTTATTGAATTGTATTTGCAAACATATATTTTCTTCCATTACTCTTTTCTTTACTTCTCTAATGACTACAAATATTTGTACCTGATGTTTACTATGCTTATTTTTTATATATACCAAATTCTCTCAGATGTCTATTTTACGTATTTATTTTTTTCCCTGTAGACTTTGAGTATCCATTGTTTTGGGGCAAGGTTAGGCTTTTAAAATGGGGTTTAATATTTATTTCCATTACCAGCTATCATATATCTTATATATTAACAAGAAAGTAAAGTATTTCGTGAATTTCAATCTCACTAATACCATTTCTGGGCAATTAAAATTTAATAGAACAAATATCGAAGTATATTATAACTTGGAAGATACATTTCAACATCTTATTTATGTTTGGGAAAATTAACACATGCTATTCTATACAATGTTGTTCACAAATTTTGATTCTTGTTTTATATGATTATGAATTAAAGTGTTCATCCTTTTTCTGATACAAACAGAGTTAAGTGGGTGATGTTTGAGGAGTGATATTCAAGACAAATACCACTCCGTGTTTATTAATTTTATGATGTATTTACAATGATATATTATATTTTTTATTACTGTATGTTATTCAAATTCACAGAAGATTCTGATTTCCACCTTATTTTTGTCACTTCTTATATGTTTCCTTATTAATTTATCATTCTAATTTTTAATCATTTATGTTGCCTATTACTTCACTCAATTTGTCATGAATCGTCAAATACTTTCATGGCTATGAATGTTTTATTAAAAGTGGTGAGTTTTTAGGGAAACAAAATAAAATGGTGTAAAAATGAGTTTAAGGTTTTTCCACGCAATTTTGTAGATTCATTTCCATTATTTTGTGTATAAACTTTTTTTATTAAACAAAAGTGCAATATGTTTTAACTCCTATTTCAAGCTGAATTTCAAAACCATTGCTATTCTTTAAAATATTAATATTGATAACATTGGAATTTCAAAAACAATTTAATTTACCAATATATTATAATATGAAATGGGGACAATTAAGCATAAAATTATGGGTAGTGGGCTTAAAATTTTGTGCACAGCTTATAAAAGAAAAACTAACGTCATGTGTAAAAACAAATGTCAGATTTAATACATTCCATCAGAAATAGAAAAAAAAGAATCTCAAGATTAGACATCTCCATGGCCTCTTAGTCAAAACACTCCGCTAGTTCTGTCTCTGTTCGAATATTGCTCATAGCGGGAAGCTGACTGCCTTTATCCTGCTAACTTTTCTGTGACGACTTTTCAAGAAAATGGTTCACACAACACTGCTGTCAAACGGCAAGGAATAAGATTCGAGGCTACAAAGATGATCAGGAACTAAAGCTTGGAAAGCTGATTTTAACTCTCAGAATCAGTCATTAATTAGCAAATGTGTCTGAAAACACCCTTTCATGGGGATAACACTTTTCAGTGAAATGTTCTGCCAGCAAGTTCTTATTGTCTTTTTCTTACAGTTGCCCACTTTCATCACCCATAACTTATTTTCTTGAATCTACTTCTTCATGTAAAAGAAGTCTTCAATTGAAAATGCCTTCTTTCATGTCAACTAATCATTTTCCAAAATGGAACCCAAGTCATGTTAGGCTAAGTTATTTAGCCACGCTGTCATACATCCTGAGATGACAAGCCACACAACATAATTTGATAAGTTTATGCACATATATCAATTGTTATGGGAAAACCTTTATTTAAAGTTTTTGTAACCAATCCCCTGCCCAAAGGATTGTGTAAAAATATGTAAATGCATACTTTTTTAATTATTAAATTCTTCAAAATTGTTTTTACTTTGCTTTATCCTATATCTGTTCAATTGTGATTTTCAATTATTTATGACAAAAGGTAAAGGTATCTGACCTGCTTTAATAGTTTTATCATGTTAATTTTTGAAATATATGGAATATATGAATTGTAAGAAAAGGTCCAAGAAGAAGTAAGTTCACTAGTGAACTCATTTAGCTAATATTTCTGGAATCAATAGTTCTAAGAGTTATTTTGTTTTTTCTCATAATATAGTCTAATTATTGTATATGCAAATTCTCTGAAAATGTATTTCTGTCTGAAAAATAGTAATGCTAAATTTTATAAAATATTTTGGCATAGAATTGTGATTTTGGAATGTCATATATCAAGTGTCCAATTTACCAAATGTAAATACATAGGAGCACAGTTCTTTGAGGATTACCCTGAAATAGTGGAATTGACAATGAAGTTTATGTTTATAAAACATTACTAAAAAGTTTGATAAGTGAGAATGTTTAAAGGAAGTATTGCAGACATAAGGAGAATAGACGACGAAAGGTCAGAAATAGATGGATTCAGTCCCAAGGAACAATTAACTCATCCCAGTTGTCTTATGGAAATGTGACGTATTTTTAATACTAGGGATGAGAGGAGATAACTTGAATATTTTTTTACCTTATATTACTTGCTCAAATTACCACACTGTAAATAACTTCTTATGACTCAACAAAGGCTGTCATGAGGTAAAGACATGGACAACTTACTTCTAACTGGAATGCTTAATTGTAAGCGGAAGTGTTAGTAAGAGAGCACAATATCAGACAAATGCTTCATTTTAAATCCTATAAATTCTTTCTCTAATGTTTCTACCACTTATATTTATATAAGAAAAGTGAGAAGAAGAAATATGTGTTTTCATGTGATTAAATCTTAATCCTTGGCTCACAAAAATGTTATTGCTATTGCACAAATGAATGAAGAAAAAAAATCTGAAGAAAACAATAAAAATTTAATTCTATGTAAAAGGATCCAAATAAACATTTGATTTGAAATTATATTTATTTAGTAATTCAATAGGAAATACTTGCCTCAGATCAATAGTCACAAAACACAGATTTCATTTGGAGATTCCTCTAAACATACCGGAAATGTAAACAAGGTAGAAGTGATTTTCAATTAGATTGTGATTGGACTAGATGTAATGATAAAAATTGAAATATGAGCTTTCTACTTGTTTTATCTAAGTTGTTAAAAATGTCCTATTACTTAAATTAAAAACAAAATTTGTCATTTGGGTTGAATACTTTATTTGAAAGATTACAATAGTAAAAATAATCAGAAACATTTGTAGTAGTTTAAATAATATAATTGTAGTTTATATTGCCACATCTATTCATAGTAAATCATACAGTTTATGTATGTTATTAATAATTAAATTTTTAACTTAAAATGCAGTATCCATAATTATTTGTATTTTTACTTCATTCACAAATGTCCTACATAAATTTTTTATGGACTGAACTGTGTTCCCTCAAAATTCGTATGTTGAAGCCTTAACCTCCACTGGGCCTTTAAACAGGTTAAATGAGGTCAAAAGGGTTGGGCCCTAATTCAATATGACTGGTGTCCTTACAAGAAGAGTAAGAGACCAAGGAAGGAAGGGTGCACACAGAGGAAAGGCCATGAAAGAGTAGCCGTGTGCAAATCAAGGAGAGAGGTCTCACAATAAGCCAAACCTGCCAGAATTTTGATCTTGAATTTCCGGTCTCCAGAATCGTGAGAACATAAACTTTGGTTATTTAAGCCACTCAGTCAGGGTATTTTGTTATGCCAGCCCTAGAAAACGTATACAAAATGCTAAGATCAAGTTGGTAATTTTCCCAAATAAGTATTAGGACAAAAAAAAAAAAGTTATATATAGAAATCTACAGTTTGTTACTTTTGCTTTAAAATTCAAAATAGATATATACCTGGAACCAAAATGTTATTAAATTTTAATTCCACAAAAATGATTACCTAACAAGAGAGAGCCAGATGTTTTAGTTTATTGTTTAAAAAGGCAGCAGGCTGAGGTGTGGGAAATCTCGGGCAATAATAGAGTTCTACATGCTATTGAGGTTTGAAAGTAGAATGCAAGGAAACATAAAATCATGTGTACTTTGATATATGTCTACTATTTGGACAGCGGCTGGTTGTGTATAAAGAGTAGATCTGGTCTTTGAAAAAAATGTAAGCAGCTAAGCAGGATATTGGCCATTTAGATAAATCAGAATAGGATTTCAGGGCTGCAGGTGCACTGGAGTACTTTGCAAGAAAGCTATGCTGGATCTGGTCCATTGATATGATCCATTCCTACCACCTAATAGGGTGCTTTTCTGTACTGTAAGGACACAAAGCTAAAGATTTTATTTCATAAATTCTTTCACAAGTATTAGATGCAAATATGGTTCTTTCAGTTAGATACATTCATAAGAGTTTTGAAGGAGAAGTGTAGTCCTGGGGTATCAGCCACCTCCTCATTCGTTAGGAGCAGCAGGCCAAACTCAGTGGTCCAGTGTAGCCTCCAGATGATTTTCCACTTCCCTGATTGCATCAGAGGTTGTATCTCCCTTGGCTGGACAATTCAATAATGTAACACTCTGAAGTATAGCTCAGAGCCTACTTTTCCAATAATGCTCTGGATTAAATCTTCTTCTGCTCATAATATTTAGTGTAATTTCTGACTCGTAGAGAAACCAAGAAGAATTTTCCATTTTCCATATGAAATTAATTCTACTGGCTTGTGGAAAAGCAGCTATTATCCATATTCTGATTTTGATTTAATAGAAAATGTATATTATTATAACCGAAGATATCTCCAAATGTATACAGAAGTAGATAACTTGCCCCCGAACATGAAAATGACTCCAATTTCACACTTCAGAGTTTTTTAAACTCACAGATACATTCTTACTTTACTCCTCCCCACCCACCCCATATAGAATATACATTAACTTAATCGATGATTGTGATTAACAGTTAAGTAGAAAAACTGTTTTGTCAACAAAGGGTGAGCCTTACTTTATCAGTTGGTCACAAAGTTGAGTCACAATATATCCACTCACATGCACAAAGGGTATTAAATCCATCTTCCCAGCAGGAAGAATGTATGAAAGAAAAAAAAAAGTCATGTTATTCTTTCAGTCTTTTATTCAATTCGATTATTTCCTCTTCTGTAATAGCTCAGAAACTAGAACTATATTGTCTTTCCATTGCCTTAGGAATATTTAGCTGAATTAGACCTGAAGAAAGCTTTTAAGCAGCATTTCTTTGAATAATTTTAATGGAAAGAATACCTGACAGGGAGGGGTAAAAGCTTGAGTTCTTATGTCTTTGCAGCCATTAAGTACCAAAGGGCATTTCATTAAATCCACTGGGATTTAGGTTCCACCACAATTAAAAATCAGAGGTGACCTAAATGATCTCTACAACTCCCTCTAGGTCTAAGATATCAGGCTTGTCTTCTGGCTACACTGTACCAGGAAGGAATATTTAAAGAGAGAATTTGAAATGGTCTATTATCTTATGGAAAGAAAATGCTGAATTAGAACCTGTTAATTAAATATGCACAGAAATAAAAGAAAGAAATAAGGTATTTCCCAAAGGAAAATCTATAATTTAATGCAGATTTTTAATTAATGTAATGTCTCAAATTATCAATAAATATTATGAAAGAGGCTTCTTTCACCACTGTGCTACCTAAACTCACATATGTCTTGCTAAAATCCTCTAGGGAAATGCTGGCAAATATCTTCTTAAACTTTAAAAATATACTTATTTGCATAGTTGTGCGTGTGTACTGCTTTTCTGTCTTAAAAACAGAAAATGAAAATTTCTGAAAATCATAATTTTCAAGATGATTTTTAGAGCAGCACAATAGTGAGGAAATTCTGGCTGTTCAAAAGATATGATGTGATAACAATTTACCCCCAGGATATTTACTTTTATTAAGACCCCTGGCTTCACTTTCTTAATATCTTTAGGGCTAAGATTTCTTAGATATTAGGAAGAGATAACAGTAGCAACAACATTTTGGGATTTATTGTGATTCTAGCTAAAATGTCAGTACTTTTTTTGAGTTTATTGACTACATGAAAAAGGTAGGCAATAGGTCAAAACAAGACAAAGGTCTCTGAGAAAAGCTTTGGAGTTCAGATACCATTACAAAATTTACAAATTAGTTGAATTACCAAAATTTATCCACTGTTACAAATTAGTTCTCTCCAGTTCATGGTACAATACATGGTAAAGTGAATTACTGATGGATTACGGACAGCATTTTCCATGGGCTAGATTATACACAAATTCATCCATGAACAGAAAAATTCTTATAATTTCAGATATATTTATAAATGTCTAGAATTTGAGAAAAATAGTTCTTTACACATTGTTTACACTGGACAATCAGTTTGACCATTTGTCTAAGCATATTAGTCAATTTGAGCATTAAACATAACTGATTAAGACAATGAATTGACCAGCTGTGTGACTGAACTAACCAAATTAAGCAATCCATTTAGTGTGAAATACGTGTAGTCTAACTGCCATGTAATTCATTAGTTCTATTATTTTGTTTATGCCTTGGGAGCTCTCCGACCTTCTCTACTCTAAGAGATAGCACACTCAACAACAAAACAGGCCAGCGGCACCATGATCATCAAAGGCTCAGATGCATTGTCAATGCAAACAAATACCTACAGAGAATTAGAACTGATGAATCAAAGTTCTCCTGTAACTTTCTCCACTGAAATTTGGGTAACTCCCAAGAAAGCAGGAAAACAGCTTATGAGCTAATGATTCAG
This sequence comes from Avahi laniger, assembly GCA_963575035.1. Classification (NCBI taxonomy): domain Eukaryota; kingdom Metazoa; phylum Chordata; class Mammalia; order Primates; family Indriidae; genus Avahi; species Avahi laniger. The sequence goes on from CAUYSK010076321.1 coordinate 7,447, forward strand.
GGCTAATGATTTTCTTTGGGCAAAGATTATTGACACAAAATGATACTTTTGAATATTGGAGGACAGGAAGACAGTTTCCAAGCCAAGAAGGTTTTTATATAAAACTATATAAAACACTAGATATCCTCATTAGTACTAGCCTTGTACACAGATAAATTCTAACATACACTCTGCAGCAAAGTGGAAAGAATATGGGCTTTGGGTTTAACAGAGCCAATCATTACATTTCAACCAATTTTATTTCCTTTGGAGCTACAACAAATGTTGTGAGGTATAAAGGAAAGGTGTCCTTCTCAAATGAGATAAGGAAACTCATGTTTAAAATCAATAAGTGACTTGCTAATGATCACACAAATAAATATCAGAGCCATGACTAGGACCTCGATGTTTTTGCATTAATCTATTGTTCTTTCCTTCCATTATATAAAATCTTACATATTTCACTTGAATATTATCAAAGTGTCAATTTAAAAATAATCACCTTGCCCAAAAAGCAGGTAAGTGGTAGATTCATTGGTTTTATACAATCAGAAAGCCCATATGTAGAGGCGACTTCTGGCATTGCTGGATCTGGCAATTCAAACAAGCAACTTGGTTATACGATCTCTCTCTCTCTCCTTCTCTCATCATACATGTTTACCTTCTCTTCCTCCTTTCTCTCTTGCTCTGCTTCTGTCCATACGTTGGCTTCATTCTTTCTTACTGCTGATAAGTTCTCCATACCTGCCAACAATGGTGACGACTTCAAGTAAACATTCTATTCTTTTCAGTCTTGTGATCACACTGGCCTGCTTCTGCTTTTCCTCTTTTCTCTTCCTCCTCTGTTTTTATCTCTGATTCCTGACTCAAATCACAGATCAATCTGAAGACTCATCAATGCTCCCAGGGCTCAAAAGTATCTTTATTTTTCAGACCTGAGTCACATTTAATCCCCTAGCCAAAGATAATTTCACTAGTAGTCTTATGAAACTCACATGAGGATGTGTGATGATTCTGTCCAAACTCAACCATAAAATGTTTGTTGATTATATCATGTTCTTCAATAAAGAATGATGTAAGAACTTGCATGAACATAGCATGGCATACTAATGCATCAGAGGTTGGAAGTTTAGGAGAAGAAAAACTGGGACTAAAAGAACCCTAACGTATACATCTGACATCTAAAGAGAACTGTTGTTAACTAGTTCCAATCACACCTTCAAGTGGAGCACGGTAACCAACCCATGCTGATTTATTGATCTGAAATTCCATCTGGGCAGTGGCAGATTTAGGAAGAGGTGACAATGTTAGAATCTAGGCTGGAAATAGTAAAAATAGCCAGAGTATCATGATATAAGTGTCATAGATAGGGAAATGTTTTTCTGGTTAGAAGGAGCTTGTGATACAGCAGATTCAGACTAATAGCAGAGGTCCATTGGCAGTTTCACACTAGCAGTAAAATTATCAGAAGAAGAAAGGCGATATTTGGAGTTCTGTCTTCCTTGTCTCTGTCTTCTTAAGAACTACAACAAAGAAAATGGTGTTCTACTATTCATTAGGCTCTCATAAATCCCACCCGCCAAAATCATTGACTCTTATCTTTCAAATTTTAAACTATTAAGATATAACTGGATTGAGATATAGTAGTTTTTGGTATTTTTTCTTGCTTTTTTTAAGTTTAAAAGTGATATTTAAAGTTTCCTTCTACATAGAAACTGTAATTGTTTTCTCAGTGTTTTCCTTTCTTACTTGAAAGAGAGGCATCTAAGAAGGATAAGTAGGAAGACGTAGTGTTTCATCCTTAAGCAGCCATCCATCAAAGCTGCTTCTAGTTTTACTGGCTTATTCTCCCAAGGGAGAAAGATGGTTAAGATTATAATTGCGTAGTGTCCCCAAAGACACAGGCTGAATAAATTAAGTTTTCAAGCATAAAGGAGACATTTTCTACTCCCAAAGGACATAGGCTCTTTCCTACTCCCAAGAGAAATCCTGCTGTTAACTACAGTACTCAGGATTTAACAGAGTTTTCTTTAGTAACCAAAGTTAAGTCCTAGAAACATGCATATTTGCAGAAAAACCCTTAACAAAAACAGATTGTCAGACATTATTAATTTCATAATAGCATTTACACAGTCATTAGATTGATATATATTCATCCCTGTTTAGAAAGTGAGTGGTGATATTGCCAGAGCAAACAGTACATTTTAAAAGAAAATAAATTCTCCCTTTAGCCATAAATTTTATGATTTCATGAAGGGCCACTGACATAATGATTTTTAATAAACACTAAAAAAATTATAATAATAAAGAATAGAGTCTCGTTACAGATTAGTTTACTTATATTGATAAAAAATCCGTCAGTAGTTTTAAAAACTAGCCAGAGACTTTTTTCACATATTGGAGTAAATGCTATGAAAAAAAGATAATTATTGAAAGACATTCACTTTAAATATAAACAAATTTGAGCCCTAAATGTTAATTAGAGCATATTTTAGTCATGGACAAGTTTATGTTCCCCTAAGGACAAATCTGGGCAAAACTTGCCACATTTTACATTGCAGGTTTTCAAATGCTTGACTTTAACATTGTTAAAATAAGATCTTCGAATTCTTATTTTCAACATTTTTTCTTGCATTCACAAACATGTTTATCATATGCAAATCTTACAATCACAACACCATACTCAAGTGTTGTAAATAAAACTATTTTTCTAGAACTTAAATGAGCATATGAACTTTCATTTCTTTTCATAGAGAAAGATATTCAACACTTCATCTTGCCAATTCAAGGTCATGCAAGCTATTCTAATTTTAAGTGTGGTCAATTCAGATATCAAATCGATTTCAATCAAACGTATTCATTTTTAATTTCTCCTGACTTCCTGAGGGTCTTCTAAGTCTGCAGCCTGAGTTGGTGCATATATACCATCCTGGCACTGAAGTATATACCTAGACTGAGTCTTACATACTGACCTCTGCCATGGTGTATTTTTATTTTATGTTGTCTTATTCACTGGACACTGTGACAGCTGTAGCTTGTGTCTATGGATCCACCAGTGGCCATCAGCCTTAAAGTCAGCTACACGCTTTGAGTTGTTCTTGTCTCAAATGGTGTCTTTTGGATCTACCAGCTCAGAGAAACTTTTCATTTACTCTTTTCTGCCACACAGGGGTACATGGGACTCTGTGCTTTGCCTGACACACGTCTTCCTACACACTTTTCACAGGTTGAATATGGGGCTTTGGTATTCAAATTGCATTATCCTGAGCTACCCCTAGAGTAGCTAGTCACAAATAGGACTGTTTTCAGAGTGACTAATAAATCTAACCCTTAACAAGGTCTCTGTGGGGCCCTCCACCACAGCAGGCCTCTGGACCGTTACAGAGACCTGACTAGAGGGTATGCAGCTGCATTGCTCCAGAAAGAAGGGACCACTGACTTGTGAGCACTGGGTGCTCCAATTAGCACCACTGTAACATCCCAACCCTGGAACGCTTCCTTTTCCCAGGGGTTAGATCTGTGACTGCTGTGTCACCCTTGTTCTTGTCAAGTGGGGAGGGAGCAGGAAGTCCCAGTTATCTCGTGCACCCATGGGCAGGAGATGTGCACCCATGGGTAGGAGATATGCACCCCTGCCACTGCAGGTCCTGGGCAGAGCAGGAGATCACAGGCCCGGTGCCTACTGCTTTGACATGGGCAATCCTGCTCAACTACACTTCCTGTAGAAATCTGGCAGAGCATACACTGGTAGCCCTTGGCATCCACTACCCAATGCCTGGTAGCAGGACAGGTGTTGTCACCACTGCCTGAAAGGCCCTGAGTGGAATGAAAGACAGTGTAGCCATGCCCTCTGGATCTGGGCAGACAGCAAACCAAAGACCCGCATCATCCTGCATAGGTACCCTAGGAGCCACCCCTGCCCTGCTGTGTACCCTGCCACACAGCAAGCCAGTACACCCTCCCCCCATTCTGCTAGTCAGCTCCATCTCTTCTGAGCACCTGGCACCAAGGGCCAACTCTGCTATTGTAGCCCAATGACAACCACAGGGGCACAGGAAAAATACAGCATAGCAGCAGTGTTAAAGGCTCATAGTATATCTGCCATTCTCCTACCTGGTCAAGCTTCCGGAGTAAGAACCAAGCATACCATCTAGGGACCCATAATTATTTTCATCTAGCAAGAAAGGTCCCAGCACAGGAGAACTGGTATACTGTATCTGCTATCTGTTTTAGAGCTAAGATAAAGGGCCCCAGATGAGAAGGAACCATTATAAAATCTCTGGCAACATTAAAAACAAAAACAAAAAACAAAAAAAACCCGACTGTCTCAACACCATTAAAGGATCACAACAGCTCTCCAGCAATGAATTCCAACCAAAAGAAAACTGTTGAGACGACAGGGGAGTTCAGATTATGGATGGCAAGTAAGATGAATGGAATTGAGTACATGGTAGAAAACCATCACAAAGAAACAAAAAAAGAAAAATTCAAAACATGAATGAAAAATTCTCTAACGAGTTAGATAACATGAGAAAAGACATAACAGAACTTAAAGAAATGAATGAGTCATTTAGCAAATTTCAAATTATAGCAGAAATTTTTAACAACAGGCTAGACCAAATAGAAGAAAGAGCTTGAAGACAAGGATTTCAAAGTTACCCAGTAAATAAAAAAATATATAGGAAAAAGAACAAAGAAGAATAGCTCATCACTGATAGAATATGAAATTATTCAAAACAAAGAAATATAAGAATCATAGGTATCCTTGAGGGAGAGGAAGAAAAAGCAATAAGCAAGGGAAACCTGTTTGAGAGAATAATGGAGGAAAACTTCCCTGGTACCATTAGAGGTTTACATATCCAGATACAAGATGGTCATCTCTTCTACAGATTAGCCTAGGCAAAGAATTTATGAATAAGACCCTAACAGCAAATACAGCAACAATGAAAATAAATAAATGGGACTTAATTAAACTAAAAAGTTCCTGAAAAACAAAGGAAATAATCAACAGAGTAAATAGACAACCTACAGAATGGAAGAAAATATTCACGAAGAGACAAAAGCTAATATTGACAAAATACTCAAATAAATTGGCAAGGAAAAAACAACCCAACAAAAAGTGTGTAAAAGACATGAACAGACTCTTCTCAAAGGAAGATACATAGCCAGAAAGCATATTAAAAAATGGTCAACAACACTAATTATAAGGGAAAAGAAAATTAAAACCACTACAAGATACCCCCTTACCTCTTTCAGAATAGCCATTATTAAAAAGTAAAAAAATAGATGTCGGTGCAGTTGTGGTGCAAAGGGAATGCTTATACACTGTCAGTGGGAAGGTCAACTTGTACAAATGCTATGGAAACAGTATGGAGATTCCTCAAAGATCAAAAGTAGACCTACCATTTGATCCAGGAATCCCTCTACTGGGTATCTACACAAAGAAAAAGGAATCATTTAAACAAAGACAACTATACCCAAATGGTTATTGCAGCACAAATCAGAATAGCAAAGATATGGAATCGACGTAAGTGCCCATCAACTGATGAGGAGATAAGAAAATATACCATGGAGTACCATTCAGCCATAAAAAAGGAATGAAATATTGTCTTTGCAGCAACTTGGTTGAAACTGGAGGCCATTATCCTAAACGAAATACCTCAGAAATGGACCAACAGATGCTACATGTTCTCACTTACAAATGGGAGCTAAACAAAAGGTATATATAATCATAAAGAGCAGTAATGGGCCGGGCGCGGTGGCTCACTCCTGTAATCCTAGCTCTCTGGGAGGCCGAGGCAGGCAAATTGTTTGAGCTCAGGAGTTCGAAACCAGCCTGAGCAAGACTGAGACCCCATCTCTACTAAAAATAGAAAGAAATGAATCGAACAACTAAAAATATATCGAAAAAATTAGCCAGGCATGGTGGCACGTGCCTGTAGTCCCAGCTACTCGGGAGGCTGAGGCAGGAGGATCGCTTGAGCCCAGGAGTTTGAGGTTGCTGTGAGCTAGGCTGATGCCACGGCACTCACTCTAGCCTGGGCAAACCAGTGAAACTCTGTCTCAAAAAAAAAAAAAAAAGAGCAGTAATGGACATTGGAAACTAAGAAGGGGGAGGGTGGAGGGCAGCGAGCAATAAAAACTCTCTTACAGAGTACAATGTACACTGTTCTGGTGACAGGTACACTGAAAGCCCTGACTTCAGCATGATACAATTTATCACATAGCAAAAAACACTTTTACACCCTAAATTTTTCAAAATATATAAACAAGCAGATTTCCTTCAATAACTATCTTTTTCCATAAATTCTGCTCCTGCATATAAAACCATTTCTATTCTTTTACTTCTATTTTTAAAACACTTTCTCCAACACAGGAATATTTATTTATATATTTTTCTTTTCTTCTATAACATGAGAAACTGCTCTTAAGTCATGACCCTGAATCCCTTTTCTCCTACCTTGCCAAAATTACATTCTATGGATTTTTCTTATGTTAAAATCTGAATTTTTTAGTTTGGAACAATTTATGTGCCCAGCCGAAAGTTTTGGAATTCACCAACAATTTTCTCTCACACATTTCAAGCTCTGCTATATACATTTTTCTCAGATATTTTGTGTCTACTCTCCTAGAAAAATACTGAAGAAGAAGTATCATGGGTTGCATACAGTATCCTAAATGTCACCACTACAACTAGTGCACATTTGGTTGTGGTACAAAGAACACAGAAGTGTATATTGAGACTATTTTCCCTGTTCAAATAGTCCAGCTATTTAGGTTTTTAGAGCAGCACTGGCTAAGCAGAAATGAAAACTTACTAGAAACTGCAATGTGGGTTAGGAACTATGTACCTCAAACTGCCATACATCCTGAGTTTGAAAAGATAATCCAATACTCATACACATAGTAAAATACACATCCATTCAACAATAAAATTTAGGTGCCTATTATGTGATAGGCTTTTTTTCCAGATGGCTGAGATATATCCGTAACTAAAACAGATAAGACATTTGTCTTCAAAAAGCTTTAATTCTTTGTATTGATTCCAATCCTAAATCTGTTCTCATCTTTCCTGCTGGAGGAGCCCCAATTCTATTTAGATATACAATTTTCTCAATGTGGCTCTGTGCTTTAGAAGAATCAGGTGCTATTCTAATCTTGAAATGAATTAAAAGGAGAAAGCACAACACAGTGAAAAAGTAAATGTAGAAAGGTATGATAAGATGAAAGAAATGGTCCTTGGGTAAAGTAGTACTACTACTAGTAATAATAATAATGATATATTGAACTGAATAATAACTATTTGTGTTTTAGGCAAAACAAAGCAGGAAAGACCGACTCACCCATTTCTGAGTTGCTATTTTTCTAAATCGTAAAAACATAATTATCTTACCACCTAGGTAGAAAAAATTACCTTCAAACACTGAGCAACTGATAACTATTTATTAATTGCTGCCTATGTGCTAGGCATTTAGCTAGATGGTTAAGGTGGAATATGGACCAAAAAGACTTCGACCCCTTATTTCAGGGAGCATAACATATAAAAAGGCAGCTATTCCAGTAAATAGTGGTACAGTAGCCTGTGTCATAAGACCTAAACAGTGGAAAACAGATGTCTTTCTAAGTAAATTATGTTTATACTTGATCCTAAGGAGTTAAGATATATTTAGGCAAAGAGAAGATGAAGAATATTCCAGGTCAATGGCCAATATGTACAATATATTGGCTGGCCCAACAGCCAGAGTGGCTGGTACAAAGTAACTGATGGAAGAATCACTAAAGATCAGTATGGCTTTTGCAACAATAAATATCAGAAAACAATGAAGAAAAGCCTAGAAAAAGTGAGACAACTCAAAAGTTTTATTCTCAACCACTTTTTAAATATGAAAAAGCACCTTTCATTTAATCATCCATTCAAGAAATAAAATATTGACCTGAATAGATGCCTGCTCTGCTCTGGATAAACAACCATATATAAAACTGAGTTCCTGCCTTCAGGGAGCTCACATTATGATAAAGGAGATTGGAAACAAATAAACACATAAATTCTACAGTGTCAAGTGGTAACCAGTCCTGTAATAATAATAAAGCAGGCTAGAGGAAGAGAGTGTTAGAAGTGCTATTTTAGCTGGGAAAAATTAGGAAGATCTTTTTGAAAAACTGATATAGAAACAAAAACCTGACCAAGGTGAAGGGAAAAAAAAAATTTAAATATGTCAGGAATAATTGTTTCAGGGCTGAGCGAGTGTTCATTGGCAAGGCTCTGAGATGGGAGAGCCCTGAAAAAGCTCAAAAAGTAGCAAGAAGGCCAGTGTGGGTAGAGTGGGGTAACAAAGACCACAGCAGCAGAGGATGAGAAATAGAGATGCAGACAGAAGTCGACAGCGCAAGGTCTTTCAGGTTAAAAGGAGGACTTTCAACTCAAGTCTATGTGCTTTGTGAAAACATTAGCATGTATCGGTTTGGGCTTGATGAGAATTATGTGTTCAGTATGCTACGCTGACTTCTCTGCGGTAGATGATCTAGGTGAGGCCAAGCGTCAAAAGAGTACTTTCTACTTATGATAGCAGAATGACCATAGTTAACAAAAATGCATTATATATTTCAGAGTAGCTAGAAGAGAGGACTTGAATTGTTCCCAAATATAAGTGATAAATACTCAAAGTGATGGATACAACAAATACCTCGACTTCATCATTACATTCTATGCTGTGCATATAACAAAATATCACATGTATTCCATAAATCTGTAAAATGTTATGTATCAATTTAAAAAATTTAAAAAGAGTAGTCTGAAAGGGAGAACAGTTGGAAAGTTGTTGGTATACTCCAGGCAAGAAAGGATGGCGGTATGAACTAGACAAGCAGCATTGGAGTAAACAAGGTCAAATTCAAACTTTTGAAAATGCAGAACCACTAATATTTCTTGATAGATTGGTCGAGGGGCATGAACAGAGTGTGGAGTTTACTGTGATTCCAGGTTTTGTTCTGAATAACTAGGTATACCGTGGTCATTCACTACAATGAGGAATACTGGGAGAGGGGCAGGTTTTGTAAAACAAATCAAAATTAAGAAACCACCAAAGGATAAGCTATCATCTTTAAAAGACAGATTTCAGAGGCACCTTTGTGTGAACTGCAAACAGCAGCACTGCACAGTATCTGCAAAGATTCCTCACACCAGGCCTCCAAGCTTAGCTAGTAGAATTATCAACTGGATTGCAGCTCCCAGAGACCCTTTATCTGTGCTCCTTTGTGTGACACACAAACTGCACTCAAGGTGAAGAGCTCTGGAAGTCTGTATCTAAAATTAAATGAAAAATTAAGGTCTTCTGTATGATCATGATTAATAAAGCAGAAACAATATTCTCCCATCAGGTAAATGATAAACTTAACAGATTTAACCTGAAAATGTACTTAATTAATTGAAAATTTGTACATTTCAAAGTCGAAGGGTTGGGGGCATGGATAAAAAGTGTTGGTGAAGGATTGTGGGTATTGCTGCCACTAATCCCTATTCTGTCTATTTCAATAACATTTGGTATTTTGAAAAAAAAAAACTTATAGTTCTTTGTGTTTACTTGAACTATCATAGTACACAAATATCTGCAAGTAGCTTAGTCAAATAAATTTGAGTTGTGTCAGTCATTTTGGAGGGAGTAGTATCTTGAAAATAAACTTTAAAAAAATTTAATGTATTATATAGTTGGGCTAAAATATGTATAATGGGTAGAGATAAGAAGAAAATGTTTCTTGTGTATCCTTCTATAACAGCACTGTGTGTTTCCCATTTGGAAAACTACAAATTAAAATAATTTTATACTTTCCTCTAAATTGAAAGCGGGGGGTATAAAATGAATTTTTCTTAGCATAACATTCAGCTTTATGTGACCTTTGGAGACAAAGAAAGAGATCAAGGTTTAAAAATTTCTGGCTGGGAAATTATAGGTCCATGCCTGTAATCCTAACACTCTAGGAAGCCAAGGTGGGAGGATTGCTTGAGCTCATGAGTTTGAGACCAGCCTGAGCAAGAATGAGACTCCATCTCTACTAAAAATAGAAAAATTAGCCTGGCATCATAAAGTGTGCCTGTAATCTCAGTTACTCGGGAGGCTGAGGCAGGAGGATCGCTTGAGCCCAGGAGCTGGAGGTTGCTGTGAGCTATGATGATGCTATTGTACTTTATCCAGGGCCACAGATGAAGACTCTGTCTCAAAAAAAAATTCATAGGCCATAAGCAAAAGTACCTTAATTCCAGGTAACAGCTGCTAACTACAACAAACATATTAGTTTCTAGTTTTACTATATTTTTGCTGCACCAATATAAGAATAGCTTATTCACTTCTGATGGTATATTATGATCGTGACAGACTAGTGTAAAGCAAGATTCATGTCTGATGAAAGAACAAGAAAAAATTACAAGACGATATCTATTCACAATTTTGTTCAAATGAACATGCTTTCAGAGGCAAGTTGATTGTTAGTTTCTCTGAATCAAAATAGGTGGATAGACAGAAAAATAGAAATAAGTCAAGGGTCAAGTCATCACTCCACAAGAAACTACTAAGCTAAGTTACTAAAAAACTGCTCAACTCATTTATTTTAAGGAGAAAGGCCTGACATCTTTGGAGTCCTGCCTGAGGCCCAGAGTGTGTGAAGGAAATTGCTAAGGAATGCTGGATAAGAAGGATTGTGTGTGAGTGTTGTTGCCATTAATCCCTCCTCTGTCCATTTCAGTAAATAGATTTCTTCCCTAAGGAAGGAATTTTTAGTAGCTCTTCAAATGGACTGCTCACATAGCTAGAAAAGAAATACATTGACCATCGCCATCCACTGCCTTCCTTAGGTGAAGTACAGACATAACTGAGTCACACCTCCAGAACTCGCTAACTGTAAGATCTTGAGTTACTTAACCTCCCTAAACCTCAATTTATGTTCCTGTAAAATTGTTATATGATTGACTCTTGAACAACACAGGTTTGAACTGCACGGGTCCACTTATACAGGGATTTCTTTTTAAATAAATATATTGGAAAAACTTTCAGAAATTTGTGACAATTTGAAAAACACTTACAGATGAATCACATAGTCTAGAAATACAGGGAAAAATGTTTTTAAACTTAAATATGTCATTAATCCATAAAACATATGTAGATACTAGTCTATTGTATCATTTTCCACCATAAAATATACCCGAATCTATTATAAAAAGTTAAAAGTTATTAAAACTTACCCACACACTGACAGACCATATATGGCACCACTCACAGTGAGAGAAATAGAAACAAATGTAAAGATTCAGTATTAGCTCATAACAGTGTTATTGAACCCAAAAAGGGGTCCAGCCTGGGTCCTGCCACTAACTGCACAAAGAAACAATTATTAAGACAATGAGGATTGCCAAGGAAGAAAGTAATTTTAATGCAAAAGATGTCTGTGTGGTAAATGGTAGAAAGAAACTAAAATCCATCTCACTGACCAACTAAGAGCAAGGGCTTTTATAGGGGTTGTGGAATGCAGGTCAGGCTGAATGGGGTTTGAAACCACAGGGTCCTCAGGTGGTCTGATTCTTAGGGAAGAAAAAGTAGGAACAGAGTTACTTTGCAAGGCTGATAACAGCTGCATAAAATTAACTGTAGTGTACACTGCATTACTGTAATAATTTTGTAACCATCTCCTGTTGCTATTGCAGTGAAATCAAGTGTTGCAAGCATTCACTTTATAAAGCCTTGTAATGCTAATCATCTCCGCAGGAGCAGTTCATCTCTCCAGTAAATTGTGTATTGCAATAAAAAGTGATCTCTCTGGTTCTCATGTATTTTTCATCATGTTTAGTGCTATGCTATAAACCTTGGATAAAGCCATGGCATACATATGAAGTGCCACTAGTGATGCTGAAAGTGCTTTCAAAAAGCAGAGAAAAGTCATGAAATTACAAGAAAAAGTTGAATTGATTGATATGTAGCACAGATTGAAGTCTGCAGCTGTGGTTGCCCGTCATTTCAAGATAAATGAATTCAGTATAAAGACCATTGTAACAAAAAGAAATTTTGAAGCCATCATTGCAGCTACATCAGTGGCATGAACACTTTGCACCTTTTGTGAGATACTTTTTTGTCTCATATTGAAAATGCAACTTTTATGTGGGTGCAGGATTGCTGTAAGTAAGCGATACCTATAGAGTCTAATATGATTCGAGAAAAAGCAAACTCGTTATATGACAACCTAAAGTAAAGAGGAAGGTGAAGGATTTAAAGCTGGAAAATTTAATGCCAGCAAAGGATGGTTTGATGATTTTAGAAATAGATTTGTCTTTAAAAAAATATCAAGATAACAGGAGAAGCAGCTTCTGCTGATCAAGAGGCAGCATACAAGTACTCAGATAACATTAAGTAAATCGTTGAGAAGAAAGGATATCTGCCTGACAGCTTTTTCATACAAACAGAAGTACCATATTTGGGAGAAAAATGCCACAAAGGTGATATATCTATATCTATATCTATATCTATATCTATATATATATATGCATACACATATATATACACACATACATATATACACACATATACATACATACATATATATGTGTGTATATATATGCATATATATAGAGAGAGACAGATACAGAGACAGAGATAGAGAGAGAGAGACAGAGAGAGACAGAAAAAGATACATAGATAGATATAGATATTAATAAGGAAGATAAATGTGCACCAGGATTAAAGGCAGGAAGGTATAGACTAACTCTACTGTTTTGTGCAAATGCAGTAGGGTCTAAGATTAGGATTGTCCCTATCTATAAAGCTGGTAACATCCCAGCCTTGGGGGGGGAAACTAAAGGCTAGTTCTGCTAATATTAACATCTTGCATAACTGTATCATATTTATCAAAACTAAAAATTTAACATTGGTACAATATTATAATTAACTTAAGTGCAAACTTTCTTCAAATTTCACCAGATTTTCCAGTAAGGCCCTTTTTCTGTTCTACGTTCCAATCCAGAACCCCACATGGCATTTGGGATGCCATGTGTTTTTAGTCTCCCCCGCATGTGAGTGACTCAGTCTTTCCTTGTCTTTCATGATCTTCATGTTTTTGGAAAGTACTGCTCATTTGTATTGTGGAATGTATCAACATTTTAGAATGTCTGACATTTTCTCATCATCAGGCTGAAATTGTACATTTTGTGGCATGAATGCTACGGGAGTGATGTAAATCATTTGGTTGAGGCGGTGTTTTACTGGGTCTCTCCATTGTAAAGTTATTCTTTTTCCTCTTGATCATCAAATATTTTAGGATGAATTCCTTTGACGCTATGCAAGCATCCTGTTCCTCAGATGTTGGGACAACAATTTTATCATCCATTGATGGATCCTGTCCACAATTTTTCCTGTGGTGTTCTAATGGTGATTTTTCTATTTATCTCTATCCATTTTACATTTATGAATTATAATTATTGTCTAAAGAAGAGCTATCTCATCTCCTTCATTTGTTTATTAGTTCAATGATTAGTTTATATTATTAGGTTTAAATGAACCCATGGATTTACTTTATGTATCAAATGAATTTACTTTAATCCACGGTTTTTAATTCAACACTATCACTATTTATTACATTATTCAAAGTGTTCTAGCTTTGGCTATTGGAAGCTGCTTTAGGATGGCTACTATAATCTTTTGATATGTCCCTGTCTTATTCCGTTTTGTACTACTAATACAGAAAACCACAGACCTGAGGAATTTATAATGAACAGAAATTTATTGGTTCACAGTTGTGGAGGCTGGGAAGTCCAAGATTGAGGAGCTAGCATCTGGCTAAGGCCTTCTTACTGCATCGTCCCATGGCAGCGGGCAAAGAGAGGATGAGAGAGAGAGAGGAAGACAGCTAACTTTCAGCCTCAATTCCTTTTATAATTGACATCAATCTATTCATGGTGGTGGCACCCTGATGATCTAAACACCTCCCATTAGGCCCCACCTCCCAACAGTGTTGCATTGGGGATTAAATTTCCAACTCATGCTTTCTGGGTGACACATCAAACCACAGCACCCCCCCCCATCCTTTTTTTGAGATTTCTTTACTTTCTGGCACCATACAATGTTCCATGATCATCTTGTATTTTGTATCAACTACTTTATTTTTCAATAAGACTTGCTTCTTTTATTGGAGAGTGGTATTTATAAGCCAAGACCTGCTATTTAGAAATATTACTACTAAGGAGTCCTTGCTTTTTAGGCCTTCAAAATGGCTAGAATTTGGAAAATATATGTATTTATTTCTATATCTGGATGGATAGATAAATAGGTAAAAGATAGGTTAGAAAAAGAGAGAGAGAGAGAAACAGAGAGATACAAATTTACATCTGTATTTCTACATACAATGACTTTATGTGATATGTTGAATTCCAATCAAACACAACAGGTTTCATTTCATAAGGAATGAAAAACCTGGTCCTCATTATTTACCATGTATTTTCCAATTTGTACAACCCTAGCATATGCATAAAATAGTTTCAGAATTGATGACTCATAACCTTGTGAGAAACAAATTTAATACCTACAGTATAATATCTGTGTACATTTATTGAGTCTTATAGCATGTAGTCAAAATATTATGTCTCAAAGTAAAGTAGGTTAGTTCTACACTTCCCCACATCCTTCAGTGTGATTGTATTATTCATATGCAGTCCAGGTGATTTCATATGCTACATTTTAATTTTCTCTTACATGCTTCTTGATTTTTCATACCTACAGAGTGTGGCCAATTTATGTTTGGAGAGTAAATGGATAGATAGATGGATGGATGAAAGAATATAATTTTTTTTTTTTGAGACAGAGTCTCACTCTGTTCCCCAGGATAGGGTGCCATGGCATCAGCCTAGCTCATAGCAACCTCAAACTCAAGCAATCCTCCTGCCTCAGCCTCCCAAAAAGCTGGGACTACAGGAATGTGCCACCATGTCTGGCTAATTTTTTATATATATATTTTTAGTTGTCCAGCTAATTTATTTCTATTTTTTTAGTAGAGACAGGGTCTCACTCTAGCTCAAGCTGGTCTCAAACTCCTGAGCTCAAAGGATCTGCCCACTTCACCCTCTCAGAGTGCTAGGATTACAGGCGTGAGCCGCCACACACGGCTAAGAATATAAATTTTTTAAGAAGAAGTTTTCTGTCAATTTTCTCAAGTAGTATATCTATTTTGGTGATTAACAGATGTTTTGTCACATTCTTTAAGCATCATTGAACAGATGACCTCTCAGTATTGTGTGTGTGTGTGTGTGTGTGTGTATGCGTGTATTTCCAAAAGATGGAGGGCAGAGAAAATGCAAGAGATGGCAGGAGAAGAAGCATTTCAGATTCTGGTGTTTTTCTCATTTATTATATTCTTTGTCCAAGTGCCCCCATTCTTTCCTTCTTTACTGACTGATTCTTGAGAGCATTAGAAGTGTGCCTCACACGGCATATCAAATCATTTGTCCTCTTGCATAGCGTCAAGCTCTGAGAGAGTTGATTATTCCTAGGTGTCTGGCCCAATTCTCCATATTAAAGTTTCTACTGACATTAATAAAATACGCTTCTCCTGAAACTAAATGGCAGCATTCAATAATTTCGGTTCCTAAGAAATACAAAATTTTAGATGTAAAATGCTTGCTGAGCAAACAGTACATTAAGTTTCCTATTTCATGGCCTACACATCCAGTTTGTCAGGAGAATAGGAATTCGGATACAGCAAGACTAACGTGAGGAGGGTAAGGCATTTGCCTCAGGCATGGTTTAAAGAAGATATAAAAATATCCAGTAAGTGTGGTAATTCATGTTTTAAAGTAATATCACTGTATACTCCACTTGCCTCAGGTTTAAATATGGTCCATCAAGTTGATGTTGTTGATCCAATCCGGATCTAAAATTTTGATATTTTGTTCATTGTGGTTTCTTTTGCATTAATTTTTGTTGTTAAAATATGGTATTAAGTATAATTTATCTTGAATATTGAATTTTGGGGATGCCTCCTAAGATTTTGTCTCTGAGGTAAATTTCTCACCTACTTCACCTCAGTGTGTGGCACAGCTCTTGCTCAGAGCCTCTATTTTACCTGCACTTGATATAGTAATTGTTGACAATCATATAATAATACAGAGTGTATGTATATGTGTGTGTATACACATATACACATGTAACACTAAAGAGGAATAATATCAACATAAACCAACATAAACAGTTTGTCTCCTAATAATCTATTTACTCTTAGAGACTATGTCAGAATACAATTCTTCCCACAAGAACAAATAGCAAAGTCACAGTATCCCAAATCAAACAAAAATCATAAAAGAAAATTTATGAGCCTTTAGTAACTTTTTTGACAGAAACATATGAGAATTCTATTATAGAAGTGAAGACATTAATTATAGATTTCTTGCCAGGAGAGATGAATGCATGTCTAACAATGATGTAAGAGGGGTTCTGCATTAGGCAATTTCTCTTATCCTATCAAGCAGGGATTTTCTTTTTAAGTTTTACATTATCAATGATAAAAAGAATACAAATTCCTAGCTGTCCAGATTGCTAAATCTTACTTTAAATACCACCCAGATATTTTGAAATCTCAAGTGTCTTATGATTAACATCTTTCTCTAATACAGTAAATTAAGAAGTTGATACTGATCCATTTTGCTTCATGCTATCCCAGGTTCCCTTTTTATGATCCAGCATTCTTGTCTTAAATAAAATCATATTCAACTCTAGTAAATTGGTTGTCTCAATGTATCTAGAGGGGAAGAAAAGAATTTTCTTCTGGTCCTGTTGTCAATCCAATTTTATGCAACCGAGACAGCATTTCTTCTGAGAGTTTCCATTCCAATATTTAAGCCCTCTAATTTTAATTTAAAAATAAAAGAAAACCAAAGTGATGTTTTTAGAAAGTATTTCCTAATTCCTAAATTATCTCTAAAAGGAAGTAGTTCAATATCAACATCAAGTGACACCTTAACATTACAAGAAATGAAACGGCAGATTTGGAAGCTTGAGGAGTTGATCCCTTCACTGAGACAACTACTGAGCTGGTAAGAACTGTCTGAAGCAACCATTTTGAAACTCTACTCAAGTTGATTACCTGAAGCATCCAATGG
The DNA here is from genome assembly GCA_963575035.1 of Avahi laniger. Taxonomy (NCBI): domain Eukaryota; kingdom Metazoa; phylum Chordata; class Mammalia; order Primates; family Indriidae; genus Avahi; species Avahi laniger. Next base: position 24,551 of record CAUYSK010076321.1, read on the forward strand.
AGTGCTTGACAAAGGAACTCTCAGAGATTTCCGTGAATTATGTGTTTTCTGTTGTGGCTACCATTGCCCATCTGTCAGCCCTGTGGGAATGTCAGACCACAATGGAGTGTGACTTGCTGATGCCAGAGTGAGAAATAGAAATTTTCTCTTCTAAAAATTAAAGTTTTTTGTTTTGGTTGGTGCTAATGATTGCTGAGGAGTTGGCACAGAGGACAATTAATTTACCAGGTGAGCCAAAGGGGTCATTTGTGGGAGAATATTTAAAGAGACAGATACTCTTTTTAAAATTTTTCTTTTCCAGGCATTTAGAGAAATTTTTATCAGGTTACTGACTGACCAAGGAGATAGCAGAAACTTCAGTGACTAAACACAACAAGGAATACAGCCTTTCCAAAAATGGATTCAAAAAGTTACTAAATTGACAATTCAAGCATTCATCAAGTCATAACAGAAATCCTAGGGGAGAGGGGAGAAATCTGATGTCCAGAGTTATCACATTGCAATTTTCAAAATGTTCAGTTCTCAACAACAACAAAAAAGTTATAGTACATCCAAGAAAGTGAAAGTATTGTCTATTCTAGGTTAAAAAACAAATAAATAGAAACCATTCTAAACAAGTTAAGAATTAAACTTATTAGACAAAGATGTTAAATTAACTGTCTTAAATATGCTCAAAGGTCTGAAGAAAACCATAGTCAAAGAAGCAAAAGAAATTAAGACAACAATGAATAGACAGCTAGAGAATTTTAATAGATAGATATTATAAAAAGGAATCCAAGTAGAAATTTTGGAGCTGAAAATTATAATAATTGGATGAAAATTTAACTGAGAAGTGTTTAAAAACAGATTTGAGCAGGTGGAAGACAGAAGCAGAGAACATAAACATAAGACATAAAAATAGGAACAAAGAAATAAAAAATAATGAAGAAAAATAAACAGAGCCAAAGGAACATATGGTACAGAGTCAAGCGTACCAATATATATATTATGGGAGTTTCAGAATGAGATTAGAGAAAGAGTCAGGAAGAA
>CAUYSK010076324.1:0-40536 GCA_963575035.1 Avahi laniger
TTTACACAACAGGGAGCTCACAGAGGTGACATGGGTTGAAAATCTAAGTCAGTTCAAGAAGATTTGAGAAAAACCCATAAAAAAAGTTCTAATCTCTCTTTGGGCCAATTAACATGATGGGGGACATACTTATAAGCCACATCGTTTTCATAAGTTGTTCAGTCTTGTTATTATAAATCTAGAATCTTGCAATGGATGAACTATGAAATGCCCTGCTAATGGACTTGTGGCCACTTTAGCAGATGGCAGGACTTGGTGAGAAAATACAGAAGATTCATTAATATAGTCACTAAATCAGACTATGCCTTTGCGTCTGTATCACACTTTTAGTAAAAGATTAAAGCATTCCTACACTGATGACTTTAATCCCTCCTTCCTGCACCCCCCCAAAAAAAATAAATTTTCTCTCTCTTAATAACAGTAGCTCAGCAGACAGGATGATATAATAGAATTCAGTGGGACTTCAGATGTCATCCACTCTAAATCTTTCATTTTGTAGATGAAGACACTGAAAATCCTGAGAGGTTGTGAACACCTGTAATTTCTTAGTGGTAGAACCTAGGCATGTATTCAAGGCCAGGGCTTTTCCCACAATGGCCCAATAACATAGAGCACACTCTTTATAACCATGGGTTTAGAGAAGCACCTGGAACTCGCTCTTACACACAAGGCACTCACAATTCACCAGCCTTAATGAACAATATAACTGCTTTGACAAATCTATCTCATATATTAACACTCTTTCCTCATGCCCTGTTATTTAAGCGAGATGATCATTCACATGAATTTTTTTTTTTGATTCCAAGGAATCTCTTTTCATCCTAAAAATTTTCACATAAATTAACTCCCTGCAGTCAGGATACCTTGAGAAAATGTTGCCTTTAGCAGATATTTCTCTCAGCTGGAATTATAATTCTCACATTAAATCTATACTTTATTTAACCATTTATTTGTGGTTTGAATGTAGTTTTTTCTAGCCAGCATTCATGAAATATTCTGTTACAAGTCTAGTGTGTAGCAGGCAGCCAATGATTGTTTTCATTGTATAAATTTAGATCTTCTTTTTTTATATTATTTGCCATTTTATGACATTATATTGCATGTATATTTGCTTATTACGCATTTCCTCCGGTAGAATTTAAGCTTCATAAGGGCAAGGACTTTTTTGTTTGTTTGTTTATTTGTTGTTGTTTTACTTTTGTATCACTATCACACTGCATTGTGCTTACTGCTTAGAAAGTACTTGTTTGTACAAAAGAAAGATTAGCATACTATATCTGCTTGTACTGTGTTACATCTATAGTAGTTTTTCAAAATGAAATATTCTGTATTTCATTCGGGACATCAGAAATTTTAGATATTCAGTATAAGTTACCCATAATGGGAAACTAAACCTTCTAAGCAATTCTGTAATAATTGTTTAAAAAATTTTTCTATGAAGAACACTCCATTAAGGAACATATTCCTAATGAGGGATATTTAATTTAAATGAGGCAGGGTCATTTTATCTCTAATGTCAACTGCAATATCTTAATTATTTAATTCCAAAGGGCACTTACAGATTATTTAAATTTTTTTCTAATTGAAGCAAGATCACACTTTATGCACTTCTCATTAATGAGAATCTACCCTATTTTAAAGTTCGCTTGAGAATATTTTCTTTCCAGTAACATATGTAAAACATCAAATATTGTCCCTCTGAATTTTTCTTATTGCCAGTATTTAAAGTACAGTTTTTATAATTTTTTTTTAAATTTTTATTTCAGAGTATTATGAGGGTACAAACATTTTGGTTACATTTTATGTCTTAGCCTCACCCAAGCGAGGGTTAGAGGCATGCCCTTCCCCCCTACAGTGCTCACCGTGTCCTTTAGTTGCGGGTTTAACCCCCCATTCCCCTAATCCCTGGAGAATATTACTGCCATGTGAGCATCACAGTGTTAACTGAAAATAGATCTATCTCAGATTCAGACAGGCTGCCCTTTTGTTTTCTGCCTTGTTCTCATTTTATAGTGTCTTCAGCAGTTTTGATAGTTAATCCAAACTGATCATCTGAGACTGTGAATCAAGAAATTTGTCACATATTCTCTAATTGCTAAATGACGAGATGGATATGATACCAAAGATGTTTAAAATGATGAGCCAAATTGAGAAAATGTGATTTCTCAGCAAACCACAGTATGATACAGGAAAGAATAATTAAAATGTAAATTTTAACTGTGGCTACAATAGCAGGAGGAAAGGAAAACAAGGTTTTCACTAGTTACTGTAAGGTTTTCTGCTTTATGATGATTTGCTGCAGATTTGATATAATTTTCTTTCTATGACAAGAATAGAAAGAGAGTGGAGGATGTCCTTTGTTTAATTTCCTTTTATTTTGACTTGCTATAAAATTAAAAGATAAATTTAAATGCACTGATTTTTTAAAAAAGGTTACAGTTATTTTATGTATGGAATCACTAATTCTTCAGAGTGATTTTTTTTTTTTTTTTTTGAGATAAGGTCTCATTCTGTCACCAGAGCTAGAGTGAAGTGGTGTCATCATAGCTCACTGCAACCTCAAACTCCTCAGCTCAAGCAACCTTCCTGCCTTGGCCTCCCAAAGTGCTATAATCAGGCATGAGCCACTGTACCCAGCCTCTTCAGAGTGATTTGTACTTTCTTTTACAAGGCTTATCTATTAGGAATTAGAATGATTATTTATATATGACCAATGTGACATGTTGAAAAGTTTTAATAAACAAACAAACAAAAACTCAGAGAATCATTCATGGAATATAAAGTCATTAAAATCTGGACTTCTAAAACTTAAGGTTATATTTCACAGGCTACATTTTGGAGCACGTGCACTGCAGCATGTAAAATATTTATTTAGCTTTGGGGATTAGGTCTTGGAGCTTCAATGGTCAGAACCTGTTTTAAACAGTCCTCTGTCCCAAACATTAATGAATGTTATTTTCTGAGCAACAAAATTCCATGGCAGTAACACGTTTTTATTATATTTTCTATAGTAACACATTTACCCAGGACCCACGGTAATATCATCCACTCGACGATGGTTGGTGGTGGACCTTGCCTGTTCAAGTCTGACCTGTCGATGTGCTGAGAGGCAAGCAGCAGCAGGAACAAAAAAGTCAAATAGGATGCTGTGTGGCAGATAAACTTGATAAATGGCTTTCTTATGAACAGTCCCAGTGGGCTTTTAGGAGCTATCAGGTAGCACACAGAGAAGACGGGAAAAAGAAGTCCTATTATGAAACATGTCACCATCTTCACTGCCCAGTGTCTTCTCCTCCAGCCTGGAAACTCATCGTACCAGCGAGATGCCAGCAGCTGTTGACAATTGGGCTGGGCAACAAACTAAACCAAAGGGAAAGGAAAAGGGAAAATAAATCAGTGTTACATGTAATAGCTTCAGTTCGTCAATAAGAACACAGTCATCTTTAAAGACAGAAGTTCTGTCGCACATAATTTTATATTTAAACCATCAGAGAGCTTTAAGTCATTCTGTGAATAAAGCCCATATAATGAACATTTATTATAGCCAAGGCACAGGGCTATGTGCTCAGGGAGACACAACTGAAGTCAGAATACTATGGCTGCCCTGGAGGAAGCAGAAACAGAACTGGGAAATGGGAACATGCATAGGATACGTTGATCAGAGGGAGCAAAGTAGTCTACAAAGATACACATACATTTATATATAAACACATATTTAAGAATACATGGATGTGGCTATTTCTTGGCTTAGTGGTTATTTCTTGGTTACAACATTACACTGGATTGCTATTTTTATATTTGTGTGTACTTTCAACATTTTCTATAATAAGCATTTATTACCTTCACCATCAGAAAAGATAAATAGCCTTTTAATTGGGTTGAGGCAATAAGAAAAACACATGAAAGAATATTGTGCTCACCAGAATGTAAATTGTCATAGCTTAATTTAGTAGAACTGATTCAAATACCTTGCCTAAGGGTAACGCATTACCACATACAAAACATTACACAAACATGACATCATTGTATCCTGACAACATGTTTAGATGTAGCATAGACGTTACTCACTCTGTTCGAAGGCTGAGGACAGGAGGAGTTATAAGAGATCACTAGATTTATCTAAGGCTACATATCCAGTAAATGATAAATGATGAGATGTTTGAATATATGGTCCAGGTTTTTTTTTTTTTCCTATAAACCACCTTTCTCATAGGTATTGGCAGCTAAGCAATATATGAATTAAGAGTAAATTTTCTCTTCCAGATGGAATGGTCCAGGAATGCTTCCCAGTGGGCATATTTGCATAAGCAGAAATGGGAGAAGAAGGCAATCCAAGGCAAGGTATGGTGGGAAAGCAGTGGTATACTTTGGTGAGAAAGTGTGCACTGGCTTTAAAAGATGCTCTCTGGGTAGTTTTGACTGAAGTAGAAGTTTATGTTCCATGCAAGAGACTTGAAAAAGTTCTGTTGGCATCATAATATAGGCTTACTCATTAAGCAAACTTAATACTTGGGTCCTTTCATAGGTCCACTGGGGCCCCCTCCCCGACACTCCAAATTTCCTATTTTTCTTCTTCAGTTCTAAGCTGAACTTTAGGCAAGACATTTTACTTTCTTTTTTTTTTTTTTTCCCTCTCAAGAGATAGACTCTTGCTGTGTTGCCTAGGCTGGAGTGCAGTGGTGTGATCTTAGCTCACTATAGCCTTGAACTCAAGTGATCCTCCTGCCTCAAACTCCTGATTAGCTGGGATTACAGGTGTGATCACCACATCTGGAATCTTTCTCTTTTTTTGATGGCAAGCAAGCAAGCAAACCCTAGGTAACTGAAAGAATGACCTGTTTGGGTAGGAAAGAAGAAACGAGATGACTAATTTAAAGAGCAATTCCATAGTTGATGTGTTCAACTATACAGACTGGATGAATAATGGTTTCTAATGCAACTGTTTCTCTTTATCTTGTTTAGTATACCTTCTCATCAAAGTATACAGTGGGCAAAAAATATGTAATAAATTGAATTAAGTTTATGATGATGGCTTAAGTAAATATAGATAAAAAATAAAGCAGCATGTCTTCAAGGCTGGGGTAATGAGGCTCTCTTCATTATCTTGTATGTAGTTTATTTAATAAATTTCAAGCTCCATGAACAGTACAGTTAACTTTTGTAATCCAAAGAATATCTTTTCTTGACACACTCCTTGCCTATTATTTGGGTCAAAGCCAAGTATTTGGAAGTCAAAATAGAGTTCTTGCTGATATATCTGTAGAATACTGATGAAGAGTGTTATAGATCATTAACAAGCACTGTTCTCCTCAAGAGTTTTATTGTTTTCCCCACACAATCCTTCACGTCAGCATTTCATAAACAAATAACAGTCTACCATCTTCTTTTTATGTTTTCATTCCCCATGGAATAGAATATTCTTAAAGTATTAGAATTCAGCACAGCTTAAAAGCCTTAATAGAAGGTAGTTAAAGAAACCTATGGAAAATACAAAATATAACAATCAGTTGCTGTAATCTTATCAGTCTTCACAAACTGAAGAAACACTCTGAGGGACTAAGTAACACATTTCACACATGCAGAAAAGTAAAACAAAGGTATGTACTTTATTTAATGCTGTCTAAGTGAAGGTGTTGGACTCATAAACTCTGTCCTTCCTGGCCAAAATCGCATTAGAGCATGGGGCACCCAGGGCAATTGAACAAAGAACTTTATTGGGAGCATTTAAGGTTTGTTTGGATAAATATTTCTGCTGCCTAATACACATATATAGACTGTGTTAAATTACCTAGAAGAAGCAGATAGTTTAGTCCTTGTAGAACACCTGCCATTGCCAAGTGCTAGGTTAGCCTTGATTTTTTATTTCTGCTTTTTCTTAAAAGTACTTTTTCTTTAACTATTAGAAAGTACACACCTGTGCTTAGTAAATGACCAGTGTAGAAAATTTTATATTGTGTACGACACAGGGAGGCATCTGTAGATCAGAGAGGGGACCATATCAGAAGAGTGGGAGAGAGTGTGTGTAACACACATTCCCCAAAATGTGGATATTATTTGGCTACAGATTTGCTCTAATCATAAGATTGAAATAATCCAGTTTCATATCCCTTTGTACCACACCTGCTCTCTACTTGTCTAGACCAGCATTCCCTAAATTGTATCTCATTAATTGATTTTCCATTAAAAATGGGTTTGGTGGTTAAATCAATTATCAAAATGAGGATTAAAATAATTAAACTTTCATATTCTAGAACTTTTCAGTCTTTAATTGCTAAAGTAGGTTAAATTGCTTCAATTACATCATGCATTCCCCTCCCTCCCTCCCTTTTGCTTCTCTGTGTCCTTTTCTCTTTGTCTCTCTCTGTCTGTTACTTGGATTATTTAGAGTAGTGCTCACTTTTATCCCAACCTCCTCTGAGGGACACTCTCCGAGAGGGGTCACCTGACTCTTTGACAGTGGCCACTGGGCCATTCCAGCAAAGCTTTCTCCAGATGGGCCTTCACATTGCCTCCTGCACGCCGGGGGGCCTACAGCTCCTGCGCCCCTACTCCATCTTTCTGGTGCAGGATGAGTCACCGGAACTACCATCTTCCGCACCATTCCAGGACTGGGGGAAGCGGTGTTTGTTTTTAGGCACACTTTATTATAGACCCTCTCTCTCTACAGTTGTTGGCCAATTCCCTCACAACTCTTGTCATCACATTAAAATTCATATTATTATGAAACATTAAAAATATTCAAATTCACATTTGTACCATGCATTTATAAAAGATACTGTGAAAAAAATTTTAAAAACTTCCCATCTCTCCCTTTCAATAACCTTTAAAAAGTTTTAAAAGCCTGATGTCATGATTATTTATAGAATCACTGAGTCATGGGATTCCAAATATTGAAGACACAGTGAAAATTATTGAATCTAATCTCCTCTTTACAAATAAGGAAAGTGAGATCCAGTATCAATGATTTAAAAATAACTACTCAAAATGCTGAAACCTCAAAACATAAAGGCAACGAAGGATGATGCAGAGAAAGAGGATTAAGCTGAAAAGTTTATCAAACAAAACAAAGCCAGATAAACAAAAATTTCATCACTCACAGGGAGCGATTGAAAATACTACCTGTATATGGACAAAGTAAGCAGAAAATAATTTTAAAATTAATGGATCTCTGCTAATTAAAATAATTGGATCAGATTTACTTGATATTTGTCCTTTCTTCGTCTTTTCAGTTTTTCAATATATTTTTCAAATTTAAAAATCTGTATCCAAGTTCCAATTGTGGCAATCTGTATAAGAGCAAAAATCTAGATTCTGGGAACAACCATCTGGTTGCTTGACCATCCATCCATCTTGACTAAGTCCGATAGTTACAAGGGAGTCTTAAATTGACTGCTGGCTGATTACAGAGTTGAAACTTTTGCATTCATTGTTTTACAGTGATTTACATAAGGACAATCTGATTCCTGAGCTCAAAAAGGAGCACAAATTCATATACATGATAGTTTCCTCTGGGCATTACTGTTTATTCTTTATCAATTCAAAAATAAGCTGTATTTGGGGGGAGGCGGTTATTTCCTCTGTCCAGGAATGTTTTTCAACCACTTATTTTACAATATTGCAGACAGGGTTTAAGGATTACTTGCAGGCAGAAAATCTTCAAAGAATTATTTTGTCTGTAGCTTTAAAACCCTTTCTACCTTACACTTCATCCCTAAATCTTTTTATAGCTGCCAATGGCCTTTAACTGTCTATCTTCCTATTTTGTAGGATCGCTCTGGTTGTGTTTCTAATTAAAATGCTTCTTCTCATCTCCCTGAGCACAGTCATACCACATGACTAATCAGTCGCTCCTACTTCATTAATCAAAACATCATTTTCACCTGGTCCTTCCCAAATTAATTAAGCCAATAGTATTCAGCATGGTCTACGAGTCAGACATTGGCCAGGTAAGTGGAAGGAGAGCTGAGATCTGTAAAAACCAGACAAATCTGTCTTATCGGAACTCAGAATACATTGGGACTGATCACATAACAGGATAACTTAATTCAGAGCATAACATGACTTGTTAAAAATGAGGTATAGAATATATAAGAAACTATGCCGAACGTTGAAATAAACAGGGAAAATATAAGAAAGGAACTGGAATTGGTTAAACCGGAAATAACAGGATTTGGACAGGCACAGATTGGTAGGTGAATGTGTTTCAATTTAGATTAAGATAATATCATGTTAAAAACATGGAGACAGAGATGAGTATGTTCACATGAGAAATCCCTTGTGCTAGAAGGTTATGACCAATGGTGGATATACTAGAGATAGAATGTAAAGGAAAATTGTGGCCATCTTTTGAGATATAAATGAAAATATCTGTTGAGGCAATGCTTGAGTCTAAGTCCTGGCAACTCAAAGTTTGGGCCCAGGCCAGCAATGTTGGCATCAATGGGAAACTATTAGATCATTAAATATGAAATCTCCAATTTTGAATCAAAAGTTTAGCTTATTATATCTCAAACAGGAAGCAGTACAATTAATCAAATTATGTGCCTAAACTATGGACACAGTTTTGCCATCTTAACAGTAACTTGTTTATACCAGCAATGAAGAAGCATGGAGAGTGAGTGGCCATGAAATCATGAAAGGTATTTTCCACAGCTTATTGAGAATTGAAAATTTTTCCTTGCAAGAAGTGGTCCAAAGCCTGAAGAAGTGGTAGTTAGTTGGTGCAAGGTCTGGTGAATATGATGGATGACACAGAGTTTCTAAGTTCAGTCTCTTGTAGTTTGAGCAGCACTGTTTGTGCAACATGTGGTTGAGCATTGTCTTCCAAGAGAATTGGCCTGTCTCTATTGACCGATCTCAGCTGCTTAATCACAAGCATCCTCATCATTTCGTCCAGTTGGTTGCAGTAGACATCCACTGTTATTGATTGACCAGGTTTCATGAAGCTGTAGTGGATAATACCAGCGCTGGTACCAGACAGACACCATTAGCTTTTTTTGATGAATATTCAGTTTTGGACTGTGTTTCAGCACTTCATCTTTATCTAATCATGTGCCCAAAGGCTTGAGGTTGTCAAAAAGAATCGATTTTTCATCACAGGTAACAATACGGTGTAGAAATGGTTTACCTTTATGTCATGACAGCAAAGAAAGGGAAGGTTTGAGATGATTTTCTCTTCTGATGTTCATTTATTTTGTGTGGTGTGCATCTATCCAGCTTCTTTGCCTTGCCCGTTTGTTTCTAATGGAATATTAGAAACATTGGAATAGTGATGCCAAACCTTTCTGCTAATTCACCTGTAGGTTGAGATGGATTCGCTTTCACTACAGTTTTCAGTTCATCATTATCCACCTTGGTCTCATGTCGCTCGTATGGCTCATTTTCAAGATTAAAATCACCAGAACGGAACTTCTGAAACCATAGATGTACTGTGCATTCATTAGCCACATCCTTTCCAAACACTTCATTGATATTTTGAGCTGTCTGTGCTTCATTTTTTTCCATGATGGAACTTATACTCGAAAATAACATGAATTTTTGACTTATCCATGGTTTCACAAAAATTTCTCTAAAAAGTTTGGAAGATAATCACAAGCCTAACTGCACTTTTGAAAGAATGAGGGTGTACTTTCACAATAAAAATAAAACAAAAGGTGTAAAGTGAAATGTCAGAGATATCAACTGTCAAGCTTAGTACTTAAGGAAATCGGACATTTCATACATCATTAGAGATTCAGATTATCAGGCTCCACTTGAAACCTGCTGAATAAGAATCTGCATACCATGACTGCTATGAATGTTGAAATTTAATAAGCACTGTTTTAAAGGATTTGATGTCTAATGAAATTATCTACAACTCCACTGTAACTGATAAACATTTAAAAAATAGTCTTATAATTCAATGTAAATGTACATTCTAAAGCTTATAAAGCAATAAGCAAGAACAGCTGACCATGAAACCCTGGGAGTGGGTATTTGTGTGTGTACATGTGTGCATGTGAGTGTGCAGATGTGCATGAGTACTTGAATGATAGGGACGGGCCACAGAGTGGTGGTTCTCAAAGTAGAGCAAGTGGCAGGATTACCTGGAGGCTTGTTAAAACACATCTTCCTGAGCCCCACCCTCGGAGTGTCTGATTCAGTAGGTCCAAAGTGGGGACCTAACCTTTGCATTGCTACCAAGTTGCAAGTTCCGAAAGTGACTCTGATCCAGAGACCAACTTTTAAGAAGCATTGCCTTATTTAAAGGATTTTGAGTAATGTGAAATAGTCTTCCAGTTTTTCTAATTTTTTCTATTTTCCTATTTTTTGCTTTCCTCATTTAAAATTAGTCCTCTTATTGAGGCTACCACCAAGCAAATTTAGCTCAGTAAAGACGCCTTTAAAAGGATTTGCACAGAAGTCACACATCAAGCAGATATTTTATGGTACAGATTAGCATAATATCTAATTACAGGAATAAGCAAAAAAAAAAAAAATCAAGAATAATTCACAACGAATCACTGAGCCCTTGGGCAGGTGAAAAAGTTGAACACAGTGTGATTGCAGCCAGAGGATGAGAGCTGGCTAATTCACCATTAAGCATGAATGCCAGAAAGGGACCAAGACCAGTGTGAAACTCACTGGGATTCAGTGGACATGAGAAACATGAATAGATGATAAAGAGGCTTCGGGAAAATAGGAGAAAAATGTGTATACATAGTTTCTCGCAGACTTACCCTATTGTCATCATTGTGACTCTAAAGTGATATGGCAAATCTATTGTACCTTATTTATACATTTGGATATCGTAAGGATTAAGAGCACATAAGTCTTGGAAAGAGCCCATTGGGATTTGGATCCTGGATTTGTTGCTTCCCGATTGTGTGAATGTTAATAAATTATTAAATTCTCAGTGTGTCTTTTTCCGGATTTGTAAAATGAGGATAATAGAAATACTTATTTCACAGGGTTATTATAAAACTAAATGAATTAATGTATGAAAAATATAACAGTTCCTAGGTCATAGTATATGTTCGATAAATGTTAGAAATTACCATTTTTGCAGATATACACATATTCTTACACATACAAGGATATGCACATACACATATATATATTTCCATATTCATATACAATCACTTATAAACATATAAACAAATATATAATGTGTATTCACTTTCAGCATGTTAAGGGTTTTGCTGTTCTGCCTATTTATATACTTTTTTTACCTACTATATAACCTAACTTTACTTAATGTAATGTCACAAAATGGGCACTTAGTTTAAAAAGATTTCTGTAAGGAAATTGCATTCAGAGGATAATAATAATTGAAGCATAAGGGAATACCAATAAAATAACTAGCTAGCTAATTGAGTTTTCATCAGCCTTGTTAAAAGGTAAAACATTAATAAATCAAAGCTGAGAATACATTAGCTTAAAAAGCTTGAGAATAATCAAGAAGACGAATTGATAAACTTTAGAGCCTTTCCTCTGCAGACTGTCTTGGCCAACACGCCCCCTGGCTCTGTTAAGTTCGAAAATCTCATGCCCAGTCATCAAATCACCTAATTGTTTTTCTTGAACATACATGTTAAATTCAGACTTGGGATTCAAGGAATAGATCAATGCATATTACTGAAGCATCACATCTGACCTCTCAAAACCAGAAGGGAAGATGATAACTGAACTCCTTATGATAGTATTGGGGAGGCAGGGACAGGATGAAATTTCTTAAACTACTCCTGGGCCTAAATTCAAATTAGGTTTGGCCGGCTGAGCTGGAATGATGAGTGGGCAGCAATGGGAAGTTGAAAATGGCAGAGGCAAAGGAAATAAAGTGGGGGATGGTAACCTCAACACTGAATGCATTCAACCATGGAACTTGATAAACAAAAAAGCAAACAATCAAAACCCAATTTAAGTGGTAGGAAGGTAGAGTCAATAAAGAACATTCTTTGAAAATCTCAAAGGGCAGCAGTTGACACAAAGTCTGCATCTATTCACCAATACCTCCCTCAGGGCACATATGAAGAATTGTTTCAAGCTATTATGAAAAATGGATGAAAAAAAATGCCAGTCATTTCTAGGTAGCTACCTAGATGCTTTTTAAAAAATGAATAGAGGGGTGGAGGCAGAAAATTACACGATATTGAGGAAATCACCATTTGACTGTTGAATCACATACGTGAATAGTAGATGAAAATGGTAGATGGAAAACTAAGAGCAAAGTTTGGTCCAGATCCGTGAATGGAGCTTATTCCTATCTCTGATGAGCCACCGTTTTCTGCACAGATGAGTGGCATGTTTAGAGAGGGTGCTCCACTCTTGGTCAAATCTCCTGGACAGATTCCTACTGAAGCCTGGACTCTACTATCTCCCATTAGGGCAAGAATCCAGAAAGGAAAGAGAGACAGAATGGGAATGAATATTCGTTGTTCTTCTGAGATAAAATGATATAGTCACTCTTCTTTTCCTTTCCCTATTCTTTTTCACATAATATCAAGACACGTTGGGTCTGAGAAAATTTGCACAAGATCTTACAAAATAAAAGACTTATTTTATACCTTCTTCCCAGAATCAGAAGTTTATATCACAGAATAGAGTCCCTTCTCTACCCTGCCAGAGATATCAGTGATGTAAGTGAAGGGTTATATGCGTTTCAAATGCGTTAAGTCTTCTAAACAGATGATTTTTAAATTCTATTCTTAGGTTCGAGAATAAGATCACTTCCTTTTGTGATCTTTCAATCTACTTTCCTTCCACCAAACTCTTTTTGGCCTGACAACTGCTCTGCAGACTATTTTTGCTGACAAATTTTCTGGGTAAAAAAATAATAATAATCCTCAGTTGTTAACTATCTGTTCATTGAAGTTGGAATGAAATTAGTCTATGATGGAGAGAGAAAAAATTATGTGTTTTGGAAATAGCAGAACCCACACAGTAACTGACCCCCCCGCTTGTGCTATTTGCTCCAACGTGTCTGGCAACAGAGGGGGCAACTGAATAAAAACAACACATAAAGGAGCCAAAAGGAGAAAATAGATCCCTATAACTCTGCCAGTCTTTGACATCACTTTCACAGAGCAGTGAGGAATAAGAAATGAAGTGTCTGTTCAAAGGAAATTATTCTTTGGCATCATTTTAATTCTTTCTCCTTTTCTCACTCATCCAGTCATCACGGATGCCCACTGATCCTCTGTGGTGTTTCTTCCATGCCGGGCCATCTCTCCAGCCCTCTGCTAGCATACCTCTAACCCAGCTTCTCTATTTCTGACAAGGAGTATTGAATAACAGGTTTCCCTCTCTCCTATTTTTTTAAATAGCCCAAATTACATTACTGAAAATGAGAGATGTATTATTTCCTCTCCTTTATCATCATTTTCAGGATTTCCAGCTGCCATGAGTGCAGGGTTTGCTTGTTCATATCCTGATCTATGTGTCCTTCACGCCAGCTTCCTAAGCGAATGCACATCCCAGTGTGTAAAAGCAGATCAAGAGTCATGGGGGAAGGAGGACCTTAAAATAAAGAATAAGCTATTGTACATAGGAAATTAGTTACTGAAAACTTAGACCCAGAACCATCAAAGACCTACACACTTCAAAGGAACTCAACCTGCAACCCGAGGGGTCTGTGTGTGAATAAGAACTTCACTGATTGTTTTCTGATCCAAGGAACTTCTACCACTGTGGATATTCAAAAATTTTGTATATAAACTATATCTCTATATGATGTCTGAGATTTTATTAAGATGTATTTGCTCATTGTGTTAGTTTCCTAAGGGCTGCCATAACAAAGTGTCATAAACTTGGGGGTTTAAAACAGCAAAAAACCTTTTCTCACAGTTCTGAAAACTTGAAGTTCAAAATCAAGGTGTTGGCCAGGCCTTGCTCCCTCCAAGACCAGGTAGAATGCTTCCTTGCCTCTTCCTACCTGCCTGCAAGTGGCTCTCAGTTCTAGGCATTGCCTGGCTTGAAGCTGCATCATTCGAATCTCTGCCTCTCATCACACTGTCTTCTCTCTGTGTCTCCTTAGCATTGTCTCTCTCTTCGCAAGGACACCAGTCACACTGGAGCAAGGGCCCAGCCTACTCCAGTATGGCCTCATCTTTACTAATTTTATATTTTATCCTATTTCCAGACAAGGTCACATTCTGAGTTTCTGGGGATTAGGATATTGAGCATATCTTTTTGGAGGAAACAATTCGAACCCTGACATTATAATGACTCATTTTCTAGTAGTTGTCTAGTATATAGCTGTTGATTCTGTAGTTTACATAAAAATTGCTATTTTGAATGCTTCAAATATATGTCAAGTCCATAAATAATTTAAAAAAAATCTATATAACTTTATTTTATAAACTTTGCTTTATTATATATAACTGTTAGCCCAAATCAATATTCTAGATGAATTAAAAATATATCACAGTGGTGAATGGTGGCCTTACATCCCTGTCTTTCAAACTCTGTATAGTTTTCCTCCCCCTCCTGACTATAGTCTGTTTTTCAATTTTCTTATTTTTTCACAAGGATTGATGATAAATAGCAATGAATAAGAAGGAGCAAAGAAGAGTAAAGTATCAATAACATTTTGAGCTAAAGGGACTCTACACATAGGAAGTCAGTTATTCACATAAGACAATTTTAAGATTGCCCAAAAAAGTCATATACCTAAAACCATCTATCATATTAGTGTTCTGCTACAATTAAATCTTCCTGAGAGCTTTTTGTGGAGACTTGCATATTTTAACTTCCATAAAACATTACATTGCTTAGACAAGCAAGGAATTAAACTACTAATACATAATTATCATCTAGTGGAGATATGGCTTTTACACAGTGGAATGAGAAAAAAATAAAACTCTGGTGGCTGGAAAAATGTGGGACATAAAATTTTGATATGGTCCAGTACTGTACCGTTAGTGAAGAACTCCAAGGATGTAGGGGAAAATATATGGATATGAATTATCAGAGAGAAGACATCCAAGACATGGTAGTTGCATGTTCTAGGAATCCAACATAAGAAAAACTTTCACTACTATTGTTTTGCTTAGTTTGATGATATTCCTGAGGTTAAATTATCAGCATATTTTTTTCTATTGGAAAAATTACCACTTGAAAGTCACATAGCTAAAACCCAGTAAGTTTACAATTTGAGTAACATTTTGGACCCTAACACTGCCTACCCATCTGTATGCATGATATTGATTAGTGGCACAACAACTACCTCGATGAAACATGAACTCTTTTCCATCCTCTCATGGCCTAAGTTAAGGTTTAGAGAGTCCCTGGCATCCAAATAAAAAAAAAAAAACTATACTGTATAACTCAACTTCTCCCTGAGCATGTATAATATAATTATCCAAACACAATAACAAGAAAACAGAAAACAAATAAAAAAATGAGAACCAAGATTTGAACAGATATGATCAAAAGATATATAGATGGCAAATAAGCACATGAAAAGATGTTCAGCATCATTAAACATGACGGAAATGCAAGTCAAACCACAATGAGATACCACCACAGACCTGTCAGAATAGCTAAAATTAGAAAGACTAACCAAAACATATGTTGGTGGGGATTTGAAGAAACTGAAACTCTCATATATTGCACATCAAAATGTAAATTGTCGGCGGGGGGCGGTGGCTCATGCCTGTAATCCTAGCACACTGGAAGGCCAAGGCAGGTGGATCGTTTGAGCTCAGCAGTTCGAGACCAGCCTGAGCAAGAGCAAGACCCCGTCTCTACTAAAAAAAATAGAAAGAAATTAATCGGACAACTAAAAATATATAGAAAAAATTAGCTGGGCATGGTTACGCATGCCTGTAGTCCCAGCTACTTGGGAGGCTGAGGCTGAAGGATTGCTTGAACCTGGGAGTTTGAGGTTGCTGTGAGTTAGGCTGATGCCACGGCACTCTAGCCCGGGTAACAAAGTGAGACTCTGTCTCAAAAAAAAAAAAAAAAATGTAAATTGTCAGTGATTTTAAAGAAAAATTTGCAGTTTGTTTTTGCTTTTGTAAAAATTAAACATACATCTGCACATGATATAACGATTCTAATCCTTGGCATTTATCCAAAAGCAAAGAAACCGTATGTTCATACAAAGGCTTGGTCACAAATGGAAGAACACAGTGTCCATGAACCCATCAATGGATAAGCAAAATATGGCATATTCAGATAATGGAAGATTAACCAGCAATAAAAAGGAATGAACTATTATACTGACATACACATACTTGGTTGAATACAAAAAATAATTATGCTGAATGGAAGAAGCCAGAGGAAATAAAAAGCACATTATTGTATTATCTCATTTACATACATACATATTACAAAAACTTATCAAAGTGCTCACTTTAAATATGTGAGTTAATTGTATGTCAATTTTACTTCAATAAAGTTGTTAAAACATAAGTCTCTTTCTATTTTGCTGGTACATCAAGCACAATGAGGATTATCTAGCTCCAATCTGTTACCAATCTTATCAAGTCAGCCTCTTAACCTTCTGTTGTATTCATCTCCTTATTTCATCTCAATACCATCCTTAGTTATCATACTGTATCATCATAATACAATATCAGATAAGTGGGGATGTATATTAGTACAGACATTATGGAAAATAGTACGGAGGGTCCTCAAAAAATTAAAAATAGAACTGCTATATGTCCAGCAATTCCACCACTGGGTATATATCTAAAAGAGATGAAATCAGTATGTCAGAGATCTCTGCACTGCTGTGCTTATTTGCAGCACTATTCACAGTAACCAAAATATATATAATTAACCTAAGTGTCCACTGATGTATCAATGGGTAAAGAAAATGTGGTATACATACACAATGGAGTGTTATTAAACCTTAAAAAAGAAGGAATTTCTGCCATTTGAGACCACATGGATGAACCCGAAGGACATTATGTTAAGCGAAATAAGCCAGGCATGGAAAGACAATTACTGCATGATCTCACTTCTCAGCACAAAAAATGATAAGGGTGTGAGATAATGCAAATTTTAATGAGCTGGATTTAGCCATTTCAAAACATCGGGTTGTATGCAATAAATATATATACTTTTTATTTAATTAACAAAGAGAAATAAACCTCCTATATAAAAATTAAAAAAAAATCATATGCCATTATTTCCGGCCTCAACTAAGAAAATTAGCTTATTTTCTGCCCAAATCTGTCAGCCTCTGAGTTCCTCTCCTTCTGACTCATGCACCATACTGCTGGCAAGGTGGGCCTTGTGACATGCATATTTACCTGCATCTTTCTCATTTAAAAATCTGAACTGTCATTTCATAGTCCCCAGGAAAGAAGCCCAGGTTTATGCAAGGTCTACAGGGCCCTAGCTCCTTTACCATCCTCCCCCTGTTCCCCAGCCTTGTGTAGTTGTACTCCAGGCATACAAACCACTCAGCGTGCTCTAGCCATGTCTGGGCCTTCCTTAACCTTTATAGATTTGTGTATACTGCACTAATACTTTTGCCTGGAACTATCCATCTCCCATTTTATCATGGTGAGTTCCTACTGGTCTTCCAACTTAGCTTCAAATTCCCCTGGTTACTCCCAGAGTTGACTGTTCTTATTCTCAGCACTGATTTTGGATCTTGAATGTATAACTACAATTGCACCCATCCCCCACATCTCCTGCATTGTGCTTTTGGATTATAGTGAGATATTTAAGAAGGGTCTGTCATTTCTCATCACTTGATCCCTAGCACCAGTGCCTGGCACTGAGGTATAAATGACTATTTACTCAATTGAATTAACTGTTGAACATAGCAAAAGGCTTACGGGTCCACTTAGTCAGGCATTAACTGTTCATGTAAGTTCCACAAAGAGCCTGGTTGAAGTCAGTAAACCTCAACAATAAGAAGAATGCTTTGTATTATTGTGCCTATTTCCAGAATTACATAATTAGCTCCTTCTCCCTCTTCTTAACACAATGTGAAATAGCCCAGGAAGCTTCCTAAGAAATCCACTGCGTTTGCTTGAGTGTAGGCTGAGAAGGCTGCTTCAGTCCAGGTTGGAAGTCAGTGTGTAGAAGGCATTAAAAATCAAGGTGTTTTTTTGGAAAGCATGTCTTTACAAGGAGCAGAAAGGCAGAGTATTTCAAATAGTTGCCAAGGAAATATAATACATTTCAGAGTAATGTATTTCAATTCCACAAGAACTGATGAAAGAGGGGTGAGACCTGAAAGTCGCAAACATGGTCTTTAGTACTCTTTAATCCTCTTGATATTGCTTTTAAAAGGTGAAAGATTTCTATGATCTGAAGATTAACCAGAGTACTGATATTGCTTTAAAAGAAGATAACAATGACAGTCTTTCTTCATCTTGTTTTTTTGTGAAAACAGAATCATGCATGTCTAATGAAAAATATATTTAAAGAAAGGACAAACCAGCATTAAGGAACTTTCTCCTTGAATATAATACTATTAATGATATCCAAACATTGGGAAGAAAATACAAACAATGAATTCTTATGCAAGAAAATATTGGTGTTAAAATGTACATATAAGAACTATAAATCTTTTTATAACAGTCTCTATAGAGAGGATGAGTATTGTTCACTACTCATATAAAATTGAAACACTTTAAAAATTAAATTGGAAGTTTTATTCTCTTATTTTGAGTGTATACCAGAGAACATATACAGATAGATTAAAGCAATGTATATGTTTCAAATGAGAATTTTCAATACTTGGTATCACTCTGTTCCAAAAAGTAAATATATCCTTCAACTCCATTTCATCAAGTTATAAGCTTCTGTAATGCAATCTGTTTGTAATTTAGGGACTATTTCTAAAAGGCTTTCGATAATTATCTTTAAATATCACAAGACATGAACAGAGTGTTTAGTAGTTAGTTATGCATATATAATCTGATTAAAAGTCTAAGGCAGATTCTAAAAGTCTAGTATACAGAAAGAGTTCAAATTCTATTAAATTCCCTATGCCAGTACTAATATCTACTCTAACTGCTCCCCGCATTACCATGACTACTGCAATAGGATTCAGGCAGTCCCATGGATAGTAATCCAATGACTCTTAATTCTCTCGCTACCCTGGGACACCCCAAATTACGTATCTATTTTCCTAGCAGTGGAACCAAGTCTATCCCTCTAGAACTCTTTACATTAGCTAGAAATGGTCTGATTAGGAGATGAAAGAATTCACACAAAATCATAGCTAATTGATTTGTCTTAATCTTTCCTTTGCATTTAAGACATTATAAAAGAGTGAACACCAGAGATTTAGGTCCCAGAACGGAAGGAACTGAGCCTTTTCATCTTGAACTCTTCTCATCATCCCTGTCTTTGGTCTGCGTCTCTTGATCCATATTGACGGGGGGGAGGAGCAAAGAGAGCAGTACTCACGTCCTCAACCTCTGATGCCAGCACTCTCTCTGTTCTAGAACAGGGATTGTATTTCTCAGTTCAAACGGAGAAGTGTCCATTCTTGGTAGTAAATAGAATCACAATCTTAGCAATAATAAAAATAATCAGAATCATACAGAATGCCCATTTTTTTGTACCTATACTTTCAGTGGAAATAAAAGCTATGAGGATATTTACAAATGCTCAAGAATTTCTTGTTAAATTCTCTAGTAGCAGAAAGTCCATTTGATAGCAAGCAGAACCTACCTGCTTCCCATCATCTAGACATATTATTGCCAACTGCGAGTAACTATTTAACCACCTCCAAACATTTATAATGCAATTTTTGGTGCATCATACATATGTGAAACACAGTCAAAATATTTACTTATATTTTCGTCAGGATAATTTTACTTTACCCAAAACATTGCTGAAAGCTGAAGACAGTTTGAACTTTTCTTCCTTTACTAAATTCAGACTATGCTATGTATTCTGGGCACATACATAGGCACCTCATTCTCTGATCCCAAAGGAATTCAAAAGTCACAGAGAATATTTTTATACCTACATCTAGAATTGAAGAATGGTGAATAATGGTCTAAAAAATGTCATTTAAATCAAAAGTCTTAATTTCCTGTGAATCATTTCTTCAGTTAGTTGAAAGTGAAAAAAGCTGAAGAGTGGCAAGGAAGCTTCCTTTTCTTTCTTCCTCTAAGTAAACAGCATATAAGTAATCTCCGCCTTTTCAGCAGGTTGAAGGTGGGTTTCTAGGATCCTTTATGACACATTTTCTGGGGATTGCTATTTTCTCACTATTTTACTTTTCCCACAATAATCTTGTCATATCTGTGCAAGTTGTGAGTCTTCCCAGGAAAGGAAATGTCCATCTCTAACTTGCGCTAAGTCCAAGGCAAAATTTTCCACCCAAGGATGGTGTAGAGGCAGGAAAACACTGGGCACGGACCACGAGTCACATTTAAGGTAGTTCTTCACTATATCACTGTGGTATTGACCACAAAACGTAGCTTGGTGTTTAAAGATTGAGAATATTTTTTGAGTTGAGAAACTAGAGCACTCACTCATTAGCTAAGTAATGATGATAACTTCTGCTACTAAATATTGTCAACATTCAGATTTCTGTTCAATACCCAGATTTGAAGGAAATCCAAAATTTCATAAGGATCTGTCAATCACATGACAAGGATATTAAGTAAGCATAAAATACAGACAGTCCTGTCACTATGAAAAGTACAAAATTAATATTTAACAATAATTTTATTGATAACCAATAATAATTATAGAATTACTAATTAAATGGGGAAGGCAACATTTTGTATGCCAAACAAATAGAGAATGAGAATTATAACCTCTTCGATCATTCACTTTCATCCTTTCATACACACATTTGAAGATCCAGCAGTCTTTTGTCTCGAACACTTTTTCCTCCCCATTCAACCAATCCAATCGCCTCTCTATCCTCTTCTCTGGCCAAGTCTCATTCTGAGAAGGCCTTCCTGAAACACCCTTCACAGCGGTGGGTTTTCTCTATATGTGATGGGATCAACTATAATATATAACATTGTAGCTAACTATTTACATTTTTATTTCTAGGTACCCCCGTACCAATTTGATATTATTTATGTCTGCATCTATAATTCCTTTCAGAGTTTCTGGTACAAAGAAGATTTTTGAGAAATATTTTTAGAATTAATGAATAAATATATGAATGGTGACAGTAGAAAAACAAATTTTTCCTACTGCTATCAAAATCATGCCTAGGTTATTTTAAGGCTTTAGTACTTCTGTATACCATGGAAGAAGAGAGCAAGTCTACACATGGGGCTGAAGGCAAAAGAAAAACATGCCAGCAATAAGATACTCTTCCTAAAAGAAGTCAAAGATATATAGCACATTATATTACTGGCTTTACTACTCTATCTGAAGTATTAGGAGAAAAATTATTTTCTCAGTAAATAAACATGACCATAATATATGGAAAAGGGACTATTTGCCTTAATTCTGTTGCAAATTAATTACTCATTTCTAATTCTTATTGGACTATTAGACTTCTACTCTCCTGATTTATGTAAACGTTAAGACATAAATCACTGATTCCCAGCTTATGCATAAAACTTGAAGTATCAGCGAAATAATTGTTTACTGCAACTGTGTTTTTTAATAGGCAGAACTTGAAGAATAAATTAAACAAAAAAAATACACAAAACTTTATTTTTGGCTGATAAATCTTTAGTTTTAAAAAGAGCTGTTTATTTACATTTTTCAGATTTTGAGAGAGTGTTACTACCTACACCCCATAGAAAAAGTACTTCATAAAATGTTCTCATTCCTATTTTTTAAGTATGGTAGAATAAATTTTATAGCTTTGGTAGGAAGATCACTGGTTTTCACATCAAGGAGAAGGACATAGTTTAGAAATATAAATTATCAGATGATTGCTTTCTTGCTAAACATGCCACTAAATATATACACTCTACCTGCCAAATACATCATTTATCCGTCCTTCTGTTAGAAAAATCTTTAGCTGATGACTGATCTTCTTTATGGGTCTCTAATCTTTCTTATCTTTAAGGTATAGGATTTGTATGACTGAAGACGTCCATCCATGGATTTATTAGTGATAGATTTTTCAAGTAGGAAAGGAAACAAAGTAAATAAAAGCAAAGAATTTTTGAAGAGAAAGCTGGACTCTTTCTTTCAGATCAAGGTAATTGGGAAGTAAATTTCTAGGTCCTATACAATGCTGTAAAATGTATAATTAGATATTCTCTCTTATACCAGGCAAAGGTTAATTTTGTACTCTAAAATGAAATTTAAAAAATCTACTTCACAAAATAACCATAAAACAAAGGCTCCTGTTGTGAACCAAGCCAGTGTTCTAAAAGATCACACAGAATATGTTTAGATACAATATCATCACACATCTTTTGTTAAAATATTTGTGTTTTTATACCAGAGGACTATTGTTGCTGCCCATTTTATAAACTTCCTTTTGTTTGCATTCTGCAAATTCACAAGTAACTTTTTGGGACAATGTGCTAAGGATAATATATTTCATGAATTATTTTAGTATCCTATTAAATGAATGATCACAGTAATAGTTATTTAGAACAGAATCTGTAACACATTCTAAGAGTTTATAGTATAAGCAAATAATAGTACTTAGAAAATTGTTAAGTATAACACAAATGTTGTGACAATCAAACCATAGATTTACTCAATTTGAAGTAATAGATTAGTTATGGAATGGAAAAATCTCTGATTCTAACTCAAAGATCTCTGAATTCTGTAACATTTAAGGTTTTTTTCCTAAGTTCCCAGAATAAATGGATCACCCAAATGTCAATAAATTCAAAGTCCACTTTGATTATTTTTCCTACCATTCAAGACACAAGTCTCTCTTTAAGATGTAACAAACATATCTAAGAAATAAACTGGTAAATTGTGAAGAGATTTAAACTGAATAACTTCCTATAGCCCATGTGTTTTACTTACATACTTGGCTTGCTTGCCTTGGCTAGCATAATACAGATGTTTAATTTCTTTAGTGCAGTGCTATCCCAAAAAGAACGATGTGAGCCATGTGTGAAATTTTAAATTTTCTATTAGACACATTTCAAAAATAAAAAAATAGGTAAAATTAATTTAATAATGGATTTTATTTAATCTATCTAAAATCTCATGTTAAGATATAAGCAATATAAACATTTATTAATAAGACATTTTGCAGTTTTTTCTTTTTCTTTCTTTTTTGCACCAAGCTTTTGACATCTGGTGTGTATTTCACACTTGCGGCATATTTCAGTTTGGACAAGGCACATTTCAAGTGTGCAACTGCCTCATGTAGCTAGTGACTGCTGCATTGGACAAGAAAGGCCAAGCGTTGTTCAAGTCCTAGAACGGTGGATATCCTTCGAAATTTCAAAAGAAATCTCAAGTTGGTCACTGAGTACTGAACATGGGGAACAGCAATTTTGTTGTTTCACTGGCTGTTCATCAGGCCCATTCCAGAAGAGAGTGACTGTAGCTATGTCCCTGGCTGCCCTTCCCTCCAAAGGTTGACAGGCAGGCAGTCAACTACTTTTAATGATCCCACATTCCTCTCCCCGACTCTCTCTGCTACAGACTGCAGGGGATTTGCATTTCTCTCTCCCATGTATAGTGTCCCTTTCTTATGGTGCCAAAGGAAGATTCAATAATGGGGATCTGTAATATTTTAGAAACGGGGTGTCCAGGCACAAACTTCTGCTCTTAAGATGTACTTTGGAGGCAGATAGCCCTGCCTAGGCAACGAGATCTGCTCCCACATATTTCTCATTGTCACACTCTCGATAAGCATTCGCTGGTGTTAACAGTCCTATTTCGAAATGTGAAGAGAGTTGAAGTAGTTCAGTCTATCAGTCAGGGACACCTTTGTACAGAATATTTTTGAACAGGAAATCAGATGACTCTTTCCCTTTGCTAAGACTATCTTTAAGAGCATGGGAGGATTGTTCAGTTTTAATTTGGGAGCATTTCCCTAGTAGGTTGGCCTGAGAGAGGTTCTGCCAAAGGGGTTCTGCAGAACTTACTGGCCTGGAAGAGGCAAGTCTAGAGATGGGCAAGAGGCCGAAATGGATGGGAGGGGCCAAACATACACCTGGACGTTAGCAAACATCTCAAATGCCAGAGGGCTCATAATTGCAAATGCCTCACTGATTATTTATTTGCTTCGATTCCTCAAAAGAGAAAGAAATGTATGAGGTTTATTTCCTACACTGAAGATGCACATGATTGAAGAAGTTGCATAAAGAAAATATACACGTGTTCTCACAAGCATACTCTGTGTCAGACTTACCAACGTTTGTCTTTCTTAGAAAGTCAGAGGTAGAAGGTACTTCAACACTCATCAAGCCTCACCTCTTGATTTTACAACCAGAACACTGAGGGCCATGGAGGTCAGGTGAATTTTCCAGGGACACAAAGCCGGCAGCAGAGGCAGATTGGGCTCCCTATCACATGTGGTGCTGACTGGCACTTGCAGGGGAAGGGGAGGAGCTTTGGACGGAAGTCAACCTCAAAATGAAGTCAAAGTTGTATACTATTATCCAACTCAGTAATTATAGATTTGGGCAACTAGCAGGATTATGTACATGACCTTGTACCATTTTGCATTCTTTTACTTAGGTAATAAAAAACATAAGATAAATAATGCTCATTTAATCAAGCTCTAAAGATTGGATGAAATCAAAGCTAAACATTCAGTCTCGACAGGGCTTTTCTTTTCCTTAATGTTATGAGTCCCTGAGGTGTTGTAGACTGTTCCTCATGATCTGAACGAGCAACATAGTCCCTCCAAAGAGAAATGAGTGTTTCCACTGCCTGTCTATCCTCCAAGTCTTACTCGGTGTTTTATAAAGAGGTTGAAATCAAGGTCTCAGCCTTCAAAGACTGAGGGAGAAGGGTAATTTTACACAGGATCAGGTGTACTGGTCTGGGCGTAGACAATGGGGGAAAAAAGGGAGAAGACAGATCCCCACAGCCCCCAAAAAAGTCCTTGGGTATTTTGTTTTGTAGTTTAGTTTAGTCTTTCTTCAACTTTCCGGATAAGGCAGAAAATTCTAAAAGGTCAAGTAAAGGAATCACTTATTGATCCTAAGGATAAATGGAGCAAATTTTCCCTGCTAAAAGAGAGGAATGCCCAGAAAAAAAGAGGCCATGCATGCAGTGACCAAGAAGTGGCCATATTTAACAGGAATCTGTGAATTCCTCGCTTCAGTTTCAACTTTTATATGAAAAGTGTGTAGGTCCATTCCTCTGTAACCCTCCCTCACTCCACATATATAAACAATAGCTGAAAGTATGACTTCTCCTACATCTTACATTTCTTCACTCTCTACTCACATTACCACCACCCAAGCTACCATTATGTTTTATCTGACACACTTCAATTACTCTCCACTGTATTCTAAACGAAGCACCTAAACTGATCTGTTCAAAACACGAATTTAAATAAGGCACTTCCCTGTTTAAAAAGTTTTAAAATCTTTCAGCTTTCAGGATAAAAAATAAAATTCTTAAAGAGGACATGGCCTGATCTTTCCCCTGCCTACCCCTCTCCAGGCTTAGCTCAATCATGGCCCCGTTGTTCTTTGTGCTCCAGGCGCTCTGGTCTCCACCACCACATCACCCACAGGACGCTGCCTTTGTCTGCAATATTTTCTGTAATCCCTCCCCACTCCTTCCTCTCTTTGTCTCTTATTTCCTCAGTCAGTCTTCCTGGGACATCTAGACTAGTTCAGATTCCCTCCGGCATTGTTATGAAGCCCTCTATGTTCTTCTTCATAATGCTTTTCAACAACTGCACTAATACATTTATTCGAGCAATTATTTTTTATATTATTTGCTCCCATGAGATTGTTACTAACACAAGTGCAGAAACTCTACTTATCCTTTTAATGTCAGCATTACCAATGCCTAACAATTCTTAATACACATGGGTGCATAAATAATATTTGTTTAATGAAGGGTACATAAATGAAGGCATGTGTACATGCATGTGTCCATAAATAAATGAACGAAAGAAATGAGATTCTTATTTCTCCTCTCTGAAAATTGTTCATAGCGTCCCAAAGAATCTGCAGGAATCTCAGGGTCTAAAGAGAGCTGGAAGAACTTGTCTAGGTCTACCTTCCAGACTTGTCCACTTTTTTCCTGGCATCTTATTCTGCATATAGCTGGAAGGTAGAGTACGAGCCACCTGATGTTGCCAAAGCTGGGAGCAACATTCCATTTGCAGGCTAGACACACGTATCTTCTATGCCAACACAAAGACCTATCAGGAAATCAACAAGGTAGCTTATCTTAGCTTGGGTTCAGTGGTAGCAAATGAATAAGAAAATCTGATTTACATAGAAAATAATGTGGTATTATATGAAGAGTAAAGGGTCCTGAGCCAGAAAGACTTGCCTTGAAAATGTAGATTATAAAAATAGCTGCATTTATTTGAAGAATAAAATGAGACAAAGTATAAGAAGTGCTTATCACAGTACCAGGTGCAAAAATATTATTATAATAGTTCTTCCCTCCATCCTGCCTGCCCATCCCAATGCATATGCTTGCACTGAAGACATTGTAGAGCTCAAAGCAATTTGCAAATATTTCTATATTCACTTGCAACGATAATGAGAGAAGTGTGTTCACTAAGTTCAGTCATGTGTTGCTTTCTCTGGGCATTGCATCTGATCTTATAGGAAATTATTATTCACTGGATCATAATATCATAGGCCATCTTGTCAGACAAAGCATTTGGGAAATCTGCCAGTTGAAATGTGATCTTGGACATTATTCAGAATTGGCATACACAAAAACTGTCCATCTCTCTTCTCATCTAACTGTATATGGAGGTTTGAGTTGCTCACTAGAAATTATCCCTGCCAACGTAGGACAGATACAGCAAAGTGATTCAGAGAAACCGTGGGAATGTGACTCAGGGCCCCACTCCATCTCAGGAGCCAGGGCATGCCTAAGGCTTCCAACTAATGTTTTTACATATAGGCATTTTGTATGTCCTTCAAGAGCCTCTAGCTTTAATAAAGCTTTGCTAGAATTAAATATGTTGTTTTTGTGTGTATTTCTATAGACTATGAGAAACATAAAAACTTCTAACTGTCAATCAAAGGTAGAAAACAAATATTGTTACAAATCTATCTTAAATTTTTTTCCAAGAAAGAATACCTCATGTGATTGTTGTGACTTCTCGCATGGTCTCCTGGATTCGGTAATGCTTGGGCTATCATTTGACCCTTCAAAGTCCAAAAATATTTTGAGTATTAAGATATATGGGAATTGTAAGTAAGAAGATGAACAAGTTCATTAAAGATCAGGTACCTTCCATTATAGTAAAACTCTGAATCATAAAATTACAGATGAATTAATCTTAGAATTAGGCATTTGAATTTACACTTCTAATTCACACCAACATTTATGAGCAAAGGTTTCTTCACCATACGTTTGCCAAGAAGGGCTCATGAAAAGAGGACTAGCTTTGAGTTTCTGCTCAATTTCGTGTAGGAAAACTTCTAAACTTTGAGTTAATCTTTCTCAAAATAAAGTTGAACTCTGAACCTACACCGTATCTTAAGGAAGTGGTTAATACTGTGCGTATGTGGCTGGGGTGAGGTGACTCTGAGGACTTAAAAGACATTTCTGCTGAAATATGAATGTTGACTCAAATATTTTTGACATAAAATTTCAGATAAACAGATCTTAAAAAAACATCATCTCTCTCTACTTAAGGGCTATTTTTAATCATTACAAGTTTCAACGAGCATGGTATTTTTAAACTAGGAAGCTGGAAAAAAAACATTTTTATTTTTAAATTGTCCTTTGTGAGTTTATTTTCCTCATAGCTGCTTCTCTTGGACATCTAAATTTTGTAAGTGTTTTTTATAGGTTGATGTGGAAGGCTAAGAGAGAAGTCTGGTGGGGAGCATGGTAAAGTATCATAGACTGAATACGTATTTATATACATACACACACTTTAACCTGGAGACTTACAGTGATAACATAATAACACATATGGGTGGAAAACGAAAACATTAGAACTGAGGCTTCCCAGGAGATAATAACTTATTTCTACAAAAATATTTCATATTTGCAATGTTTTACAAGGAATTATAAGAGAGAGAAATAGATTCAAGAACAATTTTTGAAAATTAATAATAGAATTCACTTGTCATCAGTGAATGACATTGATTTAGAGATTTAAGATGGTTTATGCTGGAGTTTTTCATAAAGAAGAAAATGTCACAAAGTAGTTTTAGAATAGAGTAGTATTTCAGTTTTAAACATTTATAATACTTAAATCTACATTTTTAAATGCTACTGTTTCCTTAATATTATACAATATTAAAAGATATTAAAATAGTTCACATTTAAGATGTTGCCATAATAATGAAAATCAAAACAATGTCACTAATGTAAAGACTCACAAATGCTTAAAGAAAGGGTTTCCAAACATATGATTAGGACTCTAGGGAAGAGTCCTAATTAATTAATTAATAGGACTAATTAATATCTAGTTTTGGTGATGCTGTTTTTCTGACTTATTGATTTCCAATAACATCATTTCAGTCAGAGAAGAACAAATGGGAATGCTATGGTGTGCTTATTTAGATTAAGTCAACAAATATGTATTAACCATCTACCAGTTTCCAGATTATATTCTACACACTTCATATTTGGCAATGAACAAAACAGAAAAAAATGTCTTGGTGTAGTTTTCATTCTAACTGAGGGAGCTAGGCAACAAAATACAACAGAACAACAACAACACATAAGTATGTTATATAGTTAATGAAATAGTGAGAACTACATGTACAGACTTAGAGAATGCTTTACGGACTTTGGCTATACTCAGTGACATTGAGAGCCAACAGAAAATTTTACTTGCAGAACAAGGAACAATGACATTATATGACTTATACTTCACTTCAGAGACAGAAGCAGACCAAAGAGATATTTCAAAGATAAATTCAACAAAAGCTGGTTATCGGATATTAGGCATGATGGAGATAAAATTCTTGAGGTACATTTCCATGTTTGCAATGTTGTTATTTATTGAGTTAGAGCAGACTGCATTAGGAAGCCATATAGATTCAATTTTGGAAATTAACATTGTAGTTGGTATTGTACATATGGTTGGTGTGTAGGAAGAAGGATGGAAATAGAATTTATTTTTCATACCAACAGGAGTGTATTAGTAACTGGAACCTAGAACATATACTGAATTGAAGTCTGAGATTGAATTAGAATTCAGAAGAAAAGCTTATCTATCCAATGTTTGTAATTATCAGGTGTGGTATGGCAAAGGCATTTCCTTATGGGCTGTTATGGGCTGAATTGTGTCCTCCACCCAAGACTCATACATTGAAGTCCTAGCTCCAGTACCTCAGAATGTGAATATATTTAGAGTTAGGGTCTTTAAAGAGGTAATTCAGTTAAAATAAAGGACAGAGGGAAGAGCATGTGAAAATACAGGGAGAAGATAGTCATCTGCAAGCTGAGGAGAGAGGCATCAAAATAAAAATCAACCCTGTCTGCACCTTGATCTCAGACTTACAGCCTCCAGAGTTGTAAGAAAATAAATTTCTATTGTTTAAGTCACCCAGTCTTGATATCTTGTTATGGAAGCCCTAGGAGACTAATACACAGACGCCACCCCCAAAAATAACAACTATAACTTCGAATAAAATACAATGAAACACTACCCCATAATTCTCAAAATGAATAAAAACAGGCAGATTCTGGAAATATGTCAAAATTTGGGAGAAAAGACAAGGAAAATGAGTTCATTATTTACTTATTTATTGTTTGCTTGTTTGTAAATGGCTATCAACCTAAGGACAGGCTACCCCTGTGGTGTAATATCGGAGTGGCAAAAACTCTGAAAATCTGAATGATTTTGGCCTGCAGAAATAGATGACAGTATTTGAGGCAACCAGAGATGCTGGAAAGTGAGAGAGAATTCCATAGAGGAGAGAGCCAGAGAGAAGATCCCCAAATTCTGTGCAGAACACCAAACCATGCGTATGTAGGGAAGACTGCAAACAGTCTAGCTAAAGGGGATTTGGAGAAAAACTGAACTGAGATTTTAACTAAACTGGCTTTTAAACTAGACAAACAACAAACTTTAGATGATCATAACAGAATCTAGAGACTCCACAACATAACATTTACAACATCCAGAATACAATGTAAAATTTCTCCATATAGAAAGAATCAGGAAAATGTAATCCATTCTCAAGAGAAAAGACAATCAGTGAAGTCTGACCCCTAGCTGACCCAGATGATAGATTTAGCAGACATAGACTTTAGAGCAATTATTATAACTATACTTAAGAAGGCAAAGAAAAAAAGACGGTCATATAAATGAAAACATAAGAAATCTCAGCAGAGAAACAGAAATTATATAAAAGAGCTAAATGGAAGGTCTAGTATTGAAAAATAAAATATCTAATTTTTTTTAAAAAAAGTACTGAATGAGCATAACAGCAGAATGGAGAAAACAGAGAAAAGAGTAAGTCAACCCAAAGACAGCAATAGAAATTATCCAACCTGAAGATAGAAGAGAAAAAAATATTGAAATACATTAATACAATCTCAAGTATCTGGGAAACAATATCAAAAGGTATATCCAAAGTCTCAGGAGAATAAGTGAAAAAAAAATGAGTAAGCAAAAGCATATTTGAAGAGATAATGACATAAAATTTTTCCAAATTGGTGAAAGATACAAAATTACAGATTCAAGAAGCTCAGAAAAATCTCAAACAGAATAAAAATGAAAAAAATGCCATAATACATTACAGTCAAATTTCTAAAAATAAAAAAAAATAAAGAGGAAATTTTAAAAGCAATCTGAGAAAAATGACACATTATATATGTAAGGGAACAGCAATTAAAATCATTGTTGACTTTTCATCAGAAATTATGGAGGCCAGAAATCAATGGGGACAATAGCTTTAAACGGCTGAAAGAGAAAGGCAAAAAACTGTCAATCCAAAATTCTACACTCATTGAAAACATTCTTCAAGAATGAAGGAAAAATGAAGACATTTTCAGATCAAAGAAAACTAAAAATATTTTTTGCCAACAGACATGCGTTACTAGATACGCTAAATAGAGTTCTGGTTTAAAGGAAATGATACTTGAGGAAAACTCAGATCAGGAAGGAATGAAGACGTTCTGTGCGTCCAGAGGCTGAAAAAAGAAAAAAATAATAATTTAAAAAAGAACAAGGAATGAAGAACATCAGCAAAGGCAAATACCCATGTAAATAAAAGATTATTTTTCCTATTAATTAAAAAATTTACATACAGATGCATAAAGCAAAAATTAAGACACTATCTTGTGAGGTATTTATGATATATTAATATACAATGTATATGTCTATTAGAGCATAAAGGACCATAGTGTGGGAAAAATAAGCCTATTATGTGGCAAAGCTTCTACATTTTACATGAAGTTGTACAATATAAACTTACAGTAGGTTATGAAAAATTAAAAGTATTACGGTAGACAAAATAATGTCCTCCCCCAAAGATGTCCATATCCTAATTCCAAAAATATGTGGATGTGTTATATTACATGGCAAGTGGGAATGAAAGGTGCAGGTGAATTAAAGTTGCTAATCAGCAGAAATTAAAATAGAGAAATTATCCTGGATTATCTGAGTGGGCCCAGCGTAGTCAAGAAGGGTCCTTAAAAGATGGGAGAAAGAGACAGAAGAAAAAGGCAGGGTGATGTTGCTGAGAAGAACTCTGTCTGCTTCTCTGCTGGTTTTAAAGATGGAAGAAGAGGAAGAAGAGGGCCATGAGCCTTCGAGTGTGTGAAGCATCCACCAGCGGAAAAGACAAGGAAACTGATTCTCCTCTGAGCTTCCAGAAGGAGTGCAGCCCTGACAACATCTCAATTTTAGCTCAGTAAGACTTGGGTTATATTTGTGACATACTGAACTGTAAGATTAAAAAGTTGTGTTGCTTTGAGCCAATATGTTAACATTTGTTACAACAGCAAGAGAAAACTGATAAGGGTACATGTTGAAATTCTTAAAGCAACCACTAAACCACAAGGCAAAGAGGTATTGCTACCTGCTGTGCATCCTAGAAGGAAAGAGGATGTCAGATACTTGCCGTTCCTAGTGGTGAAAAGCCTGATTCTGTCCTTTGTTTTGGGCTACAGAAGATGTGAAATGAGGCTTTTATTATTTTTTAGCTTTCTTCCAGAATTATTTTATCTACATTGAAATTAATGTCAAAAATTATCTAATGAGAACTGATTTACAATGTCATTTTATTTTATTTTATTTTTTGTATTTGACATTTTTAGATAAATCTTAGCTAGCGGTAAAAGGTTTACGAATTTAAAAATAGTGATAATAAGTGTTTAAAAGTTTTACAAATATATATTTACTCCTCAATACCTCAGATAATGACAGATACACATAAGGATTGACAAAACTAATCTTTTGCACTTGTAATGTTATATAATTTTTACTCAGGAGCGGATTTATTTTTCATTTTTCATTTGAACGCATATTTCCTATATTGCTAAAGAGAGTTTTACTTGGGTAAAGTACATTCTGAATGTACTTCATTTTCAATTCTTTAGGGATACATATTTAATAATACATAGGGACACAGCTTAGGAAATTTATGCAACTCAACAACGGATAATGTCTAACCTTTAAACACATGGGTTTGTCAGTGATTTACACAGCAGACACATGGATTAGTGGAAAAATGTTTGCTGCTGCCTGGAAAAATATTTATTATAAGTACTTGGACAAATTTTAGAAATCAACCATTAGAAGACACATCCAAAACAAAGAGCTGCTTTTTCCTAACCTCACAGACTATACAAAAAGCTTTCCAAGAGCCAAACTATGAATAGTTCTACTACAGCAAAAAAAAAAAAAAAGAAGGGCCTCCTTTATTAACAGACTGCACCTTTCCATTTTTCATAACTGCTTATACAGAAAATAGTTGTTCATTGCTAAAGAAGATTGAAAACAATCCTCTCGTTTCTCTAATTTTTTTTTTTTTACCACTGATAATGTCTTGGAAAGGTTAACAAATGTAGTAAGCTGAGTTTATTTTATTTATTTATTATGATTTTAATTTTTACAAACTTGTATGGTAACTCATTTCTTGAATGTAAACGACTGTTAATCCCAAGGGGATGTTGTAAAGTGGCATTCAAAACATATTTCAGTATTATTGGTAAAGTCTGAGTCTTAGAGTATGACAAGGGAGTTCCTGCCTATTGCACTTAGTCCTACTGTGTATCCATGAGCATTACAAAGCATTCCAGAATGACTAGCCAATCAGATAGGTAGACTTGGTTGAGTATGAGCATTGCAATCTCTGTAATTTTACCTTTCAAAATAGAACTAAATGTTCAAATATTGTCCAACTTTATCTTTGAACTGATTCATTTATATATAACTTATTTAATAAAGATTTTTCCAATTAATTTGAATCACTTTTATTTTCTCATTTTGTATTTAAATCTCCTACTGTAAGAGCAATGCAATTTGTAGGTTATTTTAATTCATGACTCTTCAGGCAAAAAAAAAATCTCATTCAAGAATTATAATTATTATATTAGCACTTATTCAAATATTGCAGTAGAAGATTATGGATTAACTTCTTTGATATAACAATTTCAGAGGAAGCGGATGGAGATATGTAAAAGGTAATAAGAAAATATTCCATTTACTGGGGCCCTGCTTTATCCTGCATAATTTAAGTGTTGTTTGTTAATTCCAACAGCCTTATATGATAGGTATTGTAATGTCCATTTGAGAAAGGAGAGACTGAGGAAGGTTAAATAAAACTATCCAAAGTTACACAGAAGTAACTGTAAGAGAAGTGGTTTAGACTCAGGTTTGTCTTGCTGTTAGGATTTTTTAAAAATTATATTATATTCCTCCATGACTAGCTAGCCACATAAACTGAATCAACCTTGGTGTTCAATGATTTCACGGACTGGAGTCAGTGATTACATATAAGTTTTCATAACAGCCTTCTTCTTCTCCCAATGACTCAACTGACTCTATAATTTGTCAGGGGAAAGAAAAAAACTTGGTTAAGTCAAATTGGATGTAATCAGAATACTCAAATTTGCCTTACTCACTGATTCAAGTGCTGGTAAACATCCTCACAAGGTATTAAGAAGGTCCACTTAATCCAAACTGTTGTTGGATGTATCAGTCTCTTTAATACCACACTAGAAGAATAAATGCTTAGATTATTTTTAAGTCCTAAGTCTTAATGCTATCCAAATCCTTGCGTTCTACAATGTTCTCATAGACAAGATGTTCCCATTCTTCCCAAAAAATACACGAGAAAATGCAAAAGTAGTATTCAGGTTTTAAAATATTGAGCTTATATCTACACACAGCAATAAATACATGAATTAAGACCGAGCAACAGCTAAATTTTAAAATTATGTTTTTATTCATTCTAATGTTAATTAGTGAATGAGCACTTACTATGTGGCAACTATTGCATAAGAAACAAGGATAAACATGAATAAGAATCTCTGCACTCAAGAATCTCACAGTGAAGGACGAGAAATGCAAACAAGTAAATGTGAGATATTTAGATGTGAAGTGACAAAGATAAGCTCAGGGTAATATCAGGAGTACAAAAGAGAGAGTTCATAGAGGGGATGCAGAAAAAGGTTTTCTAGTACTTAAAGTAAGCCATAACACCTGAATTAGCGCTAAGTGAGTCCCATAAAAATACACAGTGACAAGATTCTCTCTCCTCCCACCCGTCTCCCTCTCTCTCTTTCTCACACACTCACAAGAAATATAGGAGAACATCTTTATAATCTTGCCTTTGAGGAAGCCCTTTATTAAAAGACAGATATTTAAAAACTCATAAAGTATATTATTGATATATTTGAATATAGAAAAGTGTAAAATGTACATCAAAACAGCAAACACACAAAAACATCTGTATATGTAAATGAAGTATTGGTATTCATAAAATGTAAGGTGCATCTACAAATCAATGAGTAAAAACACTCAGTCCAACGGAAAAATAGACAGTAGGTATGATCTTACAAAAAAACTCCAAATTCCAGATGGCTAATGAATATATAAGACTACTATCTATGCTAATATTTTGAGGAAGGCAAATTAAAGAAAGGGAGTAATGTTTGACCTTATTAGATTGGTAAAATTTAAGAAGAATAATCCTGGCTGACAGATGTGAAGAAAAACTGATACTATTGATACTCACTATGAGTGGGGGTGTAAGTTGTTGTCTTTTTACTCGAAAAAATTAGCTTTATCAAATTTTATAAAACCTGCTCATTTTGATGGAACCATTCCTTTTCGTAAAATCTATCCCATAAACAAACTGGCTTAGAAATCCAAAGGCACTTTTGCAAGAAAGTTCACTGATGTTTCATTTATAATAGAAAAAATTCGGAAAACTTAAATGTCCACAAATCAAGGATTAGTTAAATAAATAATGATTTACTCATTATTTATGGATTCCACGCATTACCTGAAAATAATGAAGGAAATATATAGTAACTGATATTTTAAAAATCTATAAGACATTTTCAAAGGAAAAATAATCACACAAAAAAACATAGCATAATCGTACTTACAGATATGTAAAAATATAAACCTGACAATTTAAAACTTTGTGTGACAATGAATGTGTAGATCTGTATGTGTGTTAAGTGTGTGTTTTTTTTCATGTGGATAGGCAATGGGAATTTGAGGGTGTAAGTACACAAACACCTGGGAGTATTTCCCCTGATATTCTCAGAAGCAATTCCTAACTTTGAGGAATGAATTGGGAATGATAAAAGGAAATAGTAACTTTTGTCATTCTATGCATTTAAATCATTTGAATTGTGTACACTGAGATTGTATTTAGGTATTCCATAATTCTAAATTATTTATATTATCATATTATGGTGATTTTTTTTTGTAATTATGAGACTTCAGGGAAGAAGAGTTAGCAAGCATTTCCTGAGATCAGAAAAACCTAAACTGACTCTTAAAAATAAATGAGGTTAAATAATGAAAAAAATGGGGGCAGGATACTCTCTGCCTACAAAAATAATATAATTATAATTTTGAAAAGAAAACAAAATGGAAGGAAAGAGAGAATGTAAAATGTTGAAAATAAAGTAAAATTAAAAGATATTTTATATTTTTTCTTTATTCCTGCTTTACTTTGAACAGAGAATAGGTATCACTTTAATAAGCACAAATAAATTAGTGAAAGTAATTGGCACTGGAATTGTACTAACAATCAAGTCAGACAAGATGACACTTAGAAGGGGAAAGAACACAAATAAATAAACACACAAAATTATTTTAGATTTTGACAAGGGCCATGAAGATAATAAAACTGTAATGAAAAAGGGAATGACTGGGAATAAAGGGTGCGGGAAGAGGATGCTAATTCGATTGGGTGTTCTGGTCTTCATGGAGAAGGGGATACTATGAACCGAGACCCAGTAAAGGAGCCATCTACACGTGCGGGGCAGACAGAAAACGAGAGCCGAGGGTCAGGGTGGGAATGAGGACAGAAAGGACAGCGAAGGCACACTTCATGTTTCATGCTCTTTTTTGCCTCTGTGAACCTGCACATAGCATTTCTTCCCCATAATGTCTTTTTCTAATTTCTCTGCCTGAATGAATACTAGCTTCCCATTGAAACTCACTTAAGGCAATTTCTTTTCCAGAAAGCTTCCCATACAAACCTCAGGAAAAATTAGAAACCATTTTCCTGGGCTTCCAGAGAGTAGCTCTTGGACATTTCATTTTATTATCTAAACAAGAGTAAAATTCCAAGTTCTAGGAAACTTCTGGAAGTAATACAAACTTGGCCTAGGGCTTGCTGTTTTCTCATTTTGCTCTTCTTAGTCTTTGGCACAGAAAAGACACTTGTAAGTGTTTGTGGAATTGCACCTAGAGAGAGAGAGCATCTTCGTAGCTACATGGCTCTTGGCCAGAGCCCCTAATCCCCTAATAACCCCCTCCGCTAGCTT
The DNA here is from genome assembly GCA_963575035.1 of Avahi laniger. NCBI lineage: Eukaryota > Metazoa > Chordata > Mammalia > Primates > Indriidae > Avahi > Avahi laniger. Next base: position 36,943 of record CAUYSK010076324.1, read on the forward strand.
TCTGTGTCCCCTCTGTCTTAGCAGTTGCCAACAAAATTTCCAGCTTTGATTCAGTGGTTAAAGAGGAGAATCAGATGTTTGAGATGACAGATATGCTAATTACCCTTATCTGATCACTATACATTATATATATAAAAATTGCTATGTACCCCATGAATTGGCACAATTATTATTTGGCAATTAAATGAAATAAAATGAGAAAGAGGAGGGTCAGGAAAAGGGTGAAAAGAGGTTCTAGGGCTATATGTTCCACAGTTGCCTGGTTCCTATGCTTAAAGAATGCCAGGAAGAAAAAGTGTCCACCATTTAAGCACCGAATCAGTGCTGTGTTGCGGGGCGGGGGTGGGAAAGTTGACTTTTATAAACATGAAGAGAGCTGGCAACCGGGTGGATCAAGGCAAAGAGAGAGCTATCGAGGATGAAGCCCTTAATTTATTCTTTCTGTGGCTTCAGAGGGCATGCCACTGCATGCTCCCCAACACGGAAGGAGAAAGGGAACAGAGCATGATGCAAACAACAAAAATGTAATCCTAGGTGATTGTTTTCTCCGTTTATACCACCTAGAAGCCATCTGCAAACACACAGCTTCAGAATTCAGCTTCACAATCACAAATCACCAAATTACCGCACAGGCATCATCGCCAATCCTAGAAAGTTTTACTGTATGTTTTTGTTTCCAAAAATTCAAGTATAAAATAATTAGCTACTATTTAGAAATATTGTGAATCTGTTTAATCTGATCAAAAGAAAATGAGGGTGGGGATAAATTAAAAATGTCCCTCTCACATGCACAATTTATAAGGAAACTCAAACAGGAGTTTATATCTCAAAACCACCAAAAGTTTCTTGAGAACTGTAATGTTTCTGCTTCATGAATTTCCAAAAGACAACCTCTTGGTTTTCAGTGTTTTTTCCAGGAACCATGTGGTATGGGATAAGCTGTTAAGTTCACAATTTCAAAAACTTAAAATATGGCTCACTAAATAATGGTCCAAGAGAAAATGATCCTGAAATATAAATGTGAATATTTCTGCAAAAGAAATGTTTTGATGATCATTTGATACCAATGATGATCTTCATCACTGATAAACTGAATGATAATATCTGAATAATGGAAACCTGCTGATCTTATTGGTAGACCCAGTTTATCAATCATCATGAAGTCAGAAGTACAGATTTTACATATAAAAGCAATTCATTTGAGGATCAAGAGGAAGTATTCCATACACAGTGGAATTTTTTCAAAGATATCATCATTAGCCTAATGTTTTTAGTTTATGTCTAACAAATGGAAAGCTGCTTTAGAAAGACTTGCTTATCCTGGAGACATACACAATTTTGTGTGTGAATAGAAGAATACATCTCTGAAAATAAATTGCTTAGTCCTTTTCATATTTATTTAAGGCAGTATCAGAAAAAGCTATGTTTTATATCTAATTTAAAGTTCACCTTTGTTATTTTATGTTTTAAAGACATAAACTTGCCACTTTTTTCCACTTTTTAAGATTTCAAAATATTAAGGAGGTAGAAATGTTTTTGTTACATTGGTACCTTTTACAATGCTTAAGTTGGGGCTTTTAGTGTGCTCATCACCCAAATGGTGTTCATAGGGAGGTTTTTACCCCTCTCCTCCTTTCCCTCTTCCCTTCTTGATTTCTTTGTGCCCTCTTTAATCAGTGAAGTTTAAAAGGGTAAATTTACACAATGTTTTGGACATACATGATTTCAAATTTAACTGTGGAACCAAAAAAACCACTTTCAGATATGAATTAAGAGAAAGTGGTCACATGTCACTTAAGTAGCTGTAAAGAAACTCATGGGGATTCAATTCCAAGCTGTAAAAACCTAGTGTTCAATTAAATACCTAATGACCTGTCATAGCTCCGTCAACCAGGCTGACGAGTCCTAACAGGCATTCGCTTTATCCATTACACAGTGGCAAGCACTGAAATGTTTGCTGAAGCATTAGGGAATCTGCAATCCATGTGGCCTTTGCCTAGCAACAGCAGGTATGTGCACGCGTGGAGAAAAGAGAGGCAGGGGCTCAGCAATCGGTGAGCATATTCTGCAGAACAGCAGGTGAGAAAACTAAGCAAGGAGAATGCTGCTTTGTATCCCTTTTATAGATCTCATGATGGGAGGCTGAGGTGTAGCAGTCGGGTTCAAGGAGCATACATAATCAGTGCTTAAAATATATTTGAAAATGCAATTCAGACAGACAAATTAATATCAAGTGTGTACTGTCTAATGTAAGGCGTTTTTGAAAGCCTATAATGGGAAGAGTTAGAGTATGGACAACCTTAGGGACTGGGATAAAATTTATACATTATACTTTTGATGACAATGTATAACCTAATATAAGTGGTTCGGAGTACTGATTATACAAATAGACTATAAGAAGGATAAACTTTATGAGATATTCAAAAGGATAATGCAACCCATGAGGTACAGGTGAATATTTACAACAAATATTAAAATGTTAAATGATGAAGCTAACACTTTCTGTTGCATAGTACACAGTAGAATGATGGATAACACTTTCCTGCATGTGCTTAGCCTTTTATAGTGCGAGTCCATAAAGAGATAGACAAAAATGACGGTAATAACAATAATAACTGATAATAATAGATAGCTACTCTTTCATGAGCAAATTATGTAGGAAATATACTGAGCTCTGGACTTGTATTATTTATGTTTCATCTTCTCAAGGCATCCCATTTTAGAAATGAGAAAACAGAAATGCAGAAGATAATTTGTCTAACATCACATCCTTGGTTAGGAGCAGAAAAGGGAATTATATCCAATTCATAGGCCTTATAGTTTTAATACAATATTTTATTTGAGCCACATGGAGACGAGTTACTTGAAACCAAGAAAACAATATTTTTCCACTAGTTCTTATACACTTAGATGATCAGAAATTTACATGGAAGAAGGTATAACTATGGTATGTGTTGGAGAACTTTTATTTCTCTATGCTCTCCATTCTCTCAGGCTACTCATCACATGACAGGACAGGAAAAATATTAATATTAACATAGGAGCCTTTCCCTCTCACATGCCTATAAAGAGCCATTGGTCATTTCCTGCTGGGTCGTCTTTTCCATTCCCTAGGTCTACTTTCCCCTTTTAAATAGGATATTGTTTGCCTACCAGATTCTCTTGTTTTGCAGGTAGGAGAAATAAATGAAAGCTCTGAGAGTCCTGAGCAATGAGCAGGACACATGTTGGGGAGAGAGGGGGCATCTGGCTCCGGGCAGCCATGATAGAATAAGGAAACGGCAGGGCAGACAGTGAGGAGAGGAGAAAGGGGTTGGAAAACTTGAAAGAAGGTCTGTGGATGCCATGATTGCAAGGATGTACTGAAGCTGAATTTCGGCATGTGGGGTGGAGATTGGTACTGCTTTTAAAAGCTGTCCAGGTGATTTTGTTGACCAGCCATGTTTAGGAGCCACTGTCTTCTCTACCTGAGAAAGTCAAGGAAATCTATAGAAGTTTTAACTCATATGTTAAACCTTAATAGATAATTTCAAGTAGTGCTCTACCTTGACTGCACATTGGAATCATCTGGGTGATGATTTATTAATAATAAAA
>CAUYSK010076326.1:0-21194 GCA_963575035.1 Avahi laniger
GAATCCACGTGACTTATTGTCTCTTCTAGACAATTTTTGATTTAAATAGTGTCTCAATCTACAGGCAGGTGAAAAATGTAATATATTTAATACCTATAAAAATACTCCAAATCTAAAATATTATACTTGTCTCAGGACTTATCAAAAGAGTTTTTTCTTAAACATATGACCATGTCCTGCAGTTTCATAATAAAATCAACTTAAGCAGTGATCCAAGGCTAGTTGGTTGTAGAAATTAGCCTACACGTGACTACACAAGACTAATGTGATGACATTTCTGCAATTATAATAACGTACACATCATTACCATGGTCTCTGAGGGGCAACCTGGCATCAAGGATTATACTTAGATATTCTTGGAAGAAACAGTTTTTTTTCTGTCATGTCTTTTAATTAAAATTTTCTTTTCGGCCGGACGCGGTGGCTCACGCCTGTAATCCTAGCACTCTGGGAGGCCGAGGCGGCCGGATTGTTTGAGCTCAGGAGTTCGAGACCAGCCTGAGCAAGAGCGAGACCCCGTCTCTACCAAAAATAGAAAGAAATTAATTGGACAACTAAAAATATATAGAAAAAACTAGCCGGGCATGGTGACGCATGCCTGTAGTCCCAGCTACTTGGGAGGCTGAGGCAGGAGGATCGCTGGAGCCCAGGAGTCTGAGGTTGCTGTGAGCTAAGATGACGCCACAGCACTCTAGCCCGGGCAACACAGTGAGACTCTGTCTCAAAAAAAAAAACAGCAAAAAACAACTTAAGATGTTACTTATCTTTTCTTCTTTTAGGAAATGACCACAAGTGAACATACTCAAGAGGAACCAGGTAACTTAACCAGAAAACTGCTAAAGCTACTGTATTAACCCTAGTACAGTGATTTAGTAGTGGCAATAGTAAATGAGTCAGTTTACTGGAGAGTTGAACAAAAAGATTCAGCTGTTGAATAGTTCATCTCTATTAAAAATTTGGATTCTAGGAATGTTACTTTAGAAGGTGAGTTAAATGTTTGATAAAGAAGTATTTGTTGGCCAGGCACGGTGGCTCACACCTGTAATCCTAGCACTCTGGGAGGCCAAGACGGGAGGATTGCTTGAGCTCAGGAGTTCGAGACCAGCCTAAGCAAGAGCGAGACACTGTCTCTACTATAAATAGAAAGAAATTAGCAAGTCAACTAAAAATAGAAACAAAAAATTAGCCGGGCGTGGTGACTTATGCCTGTAGTCCCAGCTACCTGGGAGGCTGAGGCAGGAGAATCTCTTGAGCCCAGGAGTTTGAGGTTGCTGTGAGCTAGGCTGACACCACGGCATTCACTCTAGCCAAGCAACAAAAGTGAGACTCTGTCTGGAAAAAAAAAAAAAAGAAATATTTGTTGAGTGTTTCTTCTGGATTTACACAGATGAGAACATTTTTTGGAAGGTATTATTTAATGGGAGGTTCGTGGTTAAAGTGAGTAAAAGCCACCCGTGATGATTTCTTTATTTGTAGTATGTAACCTGAACAAAACACTACCCTAGTAAGGTAATAGTGATACAGAGGATATTGAAACCTGTTGCTACAAGATAAACACCTGAATTAAAAATCTTTTTTTTTTTTTTTTTTTGAGACAGAATCTTGCTCTGTTGCCTGGGCTACAGTGCCATGGCGTCAGCCTAGCTCACAGCAACCTCAAACTCCTGGACTTAAGCAATTCTTTTGCCTCAGCCTCCCCAGTAGCTGGGACTACAGACATGTGCCACCATGCCTGGCTAATTTTTTATATATATATATTTTTAGTTGTCCAGCTAATTTCCTTCTGTTTCTTTGGTAGAGACGGGGTCTCACTCTTGCTCAGGCTGGTCTCGAACTCCTGAGCTCAAATGATATGCCTGCCTTGGCCTCCCAGAGTACTAGGATTACAGGCGTGAGCCACCATGCCCAGCCAAAAATCTTTTTTAAATAAAAAAATTTCCCAATTCTTCTATTTTAATGTTGATGTATTTCCTCACAAGGTACCAATGATGGAAGCACTGAAGCTGCCATAACTTTACTTACTATGGGAGATCTAGTATTGCAGTCAGAGATCACTCCTGAACAGGGTGATGGTAAGAATGAAAGATAAGTCCTACCAAAAAATAGAAATTTAAAATCTAACTTGTAAGAAATTGTACCTACATTTGAATAATAAGCTTTTCACATTTGAAGTTGTCATCACTTTGTTTTTTTTCTAGAAAAGGCAATATGTGTATGTTCATCCACTATTTTACTTAACCCATTTAGGTGGAGTGACAACTAATTCAAGATAATACACTTGATTTATTAAGAATAATTTATATTCATGGAATAGTGTATCTAGTGAGTCCTCTATCTTTTTCATCGTAAACATTGGTTAACTGAGCTCATTGATCACTGATCATTTTATACGTGTTTCATTAGCAAAAGAGTTGCTGCTTGGTATGGTTTTTACAATTAGATGATAAATACAGTTTGAAAGGACAATAGCAGTTATTGAGACTTTAAACTGTTTTGACAGTTTGGACGGAGCCACAAGATATGTTAACCCAGATTTTTCATATATATTAGGCTGAACTTACAGAGAAACTATGGTTTTACTATTTTAGTATCTTTTAACTACATTAAATGGATAATTATGCTAATTATTTTATCGGTACTTATTTTGACTGGTGATGAGTGGCTTGCCGTTCATTTTAGGTTAGACTTTTAGGCTTATAACCATAAATTTATCAGAAAAGTCTCTGATTTGTGTTCCATATAGGGCTTCTTTCTCAATGGCACAGTGTTGCTGTGGAGCCTGTCACAAATTTCTAGAACATAAAATATAGGTTTTAGTAATTTATAAATGAAGGCAATCCTATTTTGCGAGTAGTCTGAGGTTATGTAGACACTCAAGTAACAAAAGAACTCATTTTTACTCATTTTTAGCACAAAGTTTCAGTCTCTAAGAATTGTTAAATTCATCACTGGCATGAAATATGAGATCATAAATTTAAATTTGGAGCCATACAAGCAAACTTTTACAATAATGTAGAATTTTGTAGTTATTGAAAGTTGAAGAATTTTTTTTTATTTCATTTGAATATTTATTTTGGGCCAATTTAAATTTTCTATTTCTTTTCCTGCAGTAGGAGTATGTGTACTTCCTCATGTTCATTCAAAGGATAAAAGCCATATTCCTTTCAGCCCCGATAATGTAAATCACGAAATTGTTCATGAATGTCAGGAGCTTTCTTCACCTGTTGTTAGTACGTTTTCTGCATCATTTGAAGAAAACAAGATTGTACTGGAGGAACAAAGTACTAGAGAAGAAAGTGGTTTAATGGAGAGAGTAAAGGAGAATGCTACATCAACCAGGTTTATTTTAGTATTCAATTAATAAATATAATAAACCTACCATCAATTTAGTTAATAGCTTTGAGAAATGCATATGCAAATGTAAATAGGCAATGCTAATTTGTTACCCTTTAAAGTAAAGATTGGCTGATTCTGGTTTTAGATTAATAGTTTGCATGTTAAAATTATAACAGTATATGTTGTATATCTTTGAAGCTTTAATGAAATAGATTTATGTATTAAATAAATATATTCTCTGTTTTACAAACATGGTCTGGATTCTCTTCTTAAGACCTCTAGCAAAGTTACTATTTTATAATTTTAGCATTCAGAAATGAACACTTTTAGTCTGGATGCAGTGGCTCACGCCTGTAATCCCAGCACTGTGGGAGGCGGAGTCGGGAGGATCACTTGAGCCCAGGAGTTTGAGACCAGCCTGGGTAATGTGGCAAGGCCTCATTTCTACAAAAAATAAAAAAAATTTAGCTGAGTGTGGTGGCATGTACCTGTACCTCCCAGCTATTCAGGAGGCTGAGATGGGAGGATCACTTGAGCCCTGTGAGTTTGAGGCTGCAGTGAGCTATGATGAAGTCACCTCACTCCAGCCTGGGCAGAAGAGCGAAATCCTGTCTCAAAAAAATAAGAAATAAATGAACACTTTTAGACAACTTGGCATCTAACAGGTGGCATGTTAACTGTATCAGTGCTAGACAGAATGTATCAATGTGAGAGAGCAAGATCTTATATGATTGATAAATTTGTCTCCCTATCTCTCTATTTCTAGGAGTAAAGCTTCTAAGGTAGTGAACAATTTAAGAATGAGAAGTAGATTTGCCAAGCCTAAACCAAATCTTGAGAAGATTTTAGGGACCAACAGGTTTGATGCTCATCAGGAAGTTCCCATTTTGTGTGCAACCAAAGGAGAAGAAGTGGACACTCAAAGAGGTAAATTTTATTCTTTTACAAGTTACAAAATCGCTTTGACACAAAAAATTCCATTAGCATTTCAAAGTAATATTGAGTTGTTAAAACTGTTTTAACTTACTATAAAAAAGTTTCAAACATACAAAAAAGTAAAATGAGCTATGAATATTCATAAATCCACCAACTGGTTTAAGTACTAGTACTGTTTTGCTGTATTTGATCAAATCATTTCTCCTTTTTTATATACACACCATATATAGTTGACCCTTGAACTAGGAGTGCTGAGCCTCTGTGCAGTCAAAAATCTGTATATAACTTTTGATTCCACTAAAACTTAACTACTGATAGCCTACTGTTAACCAGTAGCCTTACTGATAACATAAATAGTTGATTAACATATTTTGTGTGTTATATATATCTGTGTACTATATTTATACAGTAAAGTAAGCTAGAGAAAGGAATGTTATTAAAATCATAAAGAAGAGAAAATAAAATACATTTATAAATCCGTACTGTACTGTATTTATTGATACCTAAAGTTTATGTTGTCAGTTTGTAAGATGAATAAGATCAATGGTAGGCAACTGTAGCTGCAGACCTCAATCTGCAGTACATATCAAGAAATTCGGTTTTTTTTGTAATGTCATGACTTCTCTCTGCTTCTTGGGAGAATTTCCAGCATCATTAGCGGCGCTTTGTGTGGGTCCCGTGGTGGCATTCAGGTTTGTGGCATTGCAATGAACACAAAAAATACACAAGAACTGTGAGAGATCACTTTTTTCATAAGCTCTCTCAGTCTGCAGATTCAGATCTCTAATGTGGAAGTCTTTTTCCTACCCCTTGTGACATTATTCTTTGCCACACAGCTCCCTCCCCTCCCCAAGACTTCCCCTAAGGTGGAACTAGCCAGACCTTGTGTGTATCCACCTCTAAACTTCTTTTCTACGTGAGTTTCTGATTATTAGTGCTGTCACCATGAGGAGGGGTACAATTGCTATGGCAGACAGGAGTGAAATATCTGCAGTGGAGGATTTATGAGTCATCTGTTTTACTGTTCGAAAATATCATTGGCCAGGACCACCTTCTGCCATGTGAATAAATTTGATTTTTGGATTAAGAGAAGTTTGGATGAGTCATTGTCTAATGGTCTATATTTTAAGAGAGAATATGTTTCTAATATGGACATTTTCGCTGTACTATTTTGGACTATATCGTAAATGTGTTTTTTATTTAAGAAACTGAGAAAAATGCTTCTGAAGCAACAGAATTGGAAGATAAAAACCTTGGACCAGTTACAATAGCAGAGATTAAGGAGCAGAGCAAATTGACATGTGTACATGGTATCAAAGGGACCAGTATTTCTCAAGAAGTAAACCTAACTGAAAGGTAAAAGAGGGAAGAGATTCTGAGATTCAGTTTATATTCTGTTTCAGCTATAGCCATAAACTGTAGATGTAATAAGTTGCTTGAAAAAGGAGTACTGTTGCGTTAAAAGTTTGAAAAGGATCAAATTAGATCGTTTGAAATACCTTTGAAATACCTAGCTTTAAAAATAATTCTATGTTGTTAGCCTGATTTCAAATAACATGCTAAAACTCTTTTTCAGAAATGAAGATCAAGAAGAAGAATCTCAAGAGGTTCAGATATTGTCAGTTGCTCCAGTTGTTTCCTCTGAGACAGGGCCCCACACACTTGATTTGGATGTGGTTCTTGGTGAGAGTTCTGTTGAAGAGCCCCAGAGAAAGGACTCTAAAGGAGACAGTGTATTAGAGGTAAAAGAATGTAAAATATAACAAGGGCCAGCAAGACATTCTTTCCCCATTTAAAAAAATTAAGGTATAATTTACATAAAATATACCTTCACCTTTTTTAGTGTACAGTTCTACAAATTTTTACAAATATATACAGCTATATAAGTTATATATAGTATAATTGTATATAGTATAATATATACAGTATATATAACAGATATATACTGTTACATCACCCTCTAATTCCCTGGTGCCCTTTTTTAGTCACCCTCTCTCCCTACCCTCAGCCCTGACAACCACAGTTCTGTTTTCTTTCCTTGTAGTTTTTTTTTTGCTTTGCAAGAATATATTGTGATAGAATTTTAACTGAGTGTGTTTTCAGTCTCTAGAACATAGAGAGATAACACAGCTAATACCCAGCTTTGTTGTAAAAGCTTTGAAAAAGGAAGTGTTTTGTACACAGAAAATTCACCTCTTCTTAGTGTCTGGATCTTAGGAGTTCATTCACAGAATATGTTTGTGGAGATGTTACTGCAATGTGTCTGACACTGTGTTAGGTACTGAGAATGCAAATTTGTGGGAGACGGATGAGTGAATGGTTTAGCGATTTGCATAAGAGTCTGTAGGAATCAGATCTCATCCAATTAAATGAATCTCTAGGAATGGGGCCTAGGCATTAGCATTTTTTTTAAAAAGTTCCTCAGGTGAGAGAATTCTTGAACTTGAAGAACAAAGATAAATTAGCAAGTTACAGGGAGAGAGGAACATTAAAAGAATAGCATGACGTGTTCAGTGACTGTAAGTAGTTATGAGTAGAATATGTTAGAGATCAAGTTGGAAGGGTAGCTTGCAGACAGATTAGAAAAGGATTTTTATGACATGCTAAGGAGTTTGGTTACATCTGATGTTATAAGATCCCCACTCCCCCACCTTTTTAATTTTTACTTTTATTTTAAAATAATTTCAAACTTAGAGAAAAGTTACAAGAATCTTTAAAAGAATTCTCCCATACCCTTTTTTTAGACTCATTGATTGTTAATACTTTGCCTCATTTGTTTTCTCTCTCTCTCCCCATTTTGCTCTGATCTCTATAGGTAGATAGATACTTTTAAAAACCGAACCATTCAAAAGTAAATTGCAGACCTGAGCCTTCTATTTCTAAATACTCCATCATCTTGTATCTAATAAGAACAAGGACATTCTCTTACAGAGAAGTGACAATACTATTGTCACAATAAGTGTTACCATATTATTAACATTGTTTCAATATTATTATATAATATACAGTTCCCATTCAAATTTCCACAGTTGGCCCAATCATGTCCGTTATAGGTCTTTTAAATTCAGGATCCAGTCAAGTTTCCCACATTGCATTTAGTTGTCATTTCTCTTTACTTTCCTTTAATCTAGAATATTTCTCCTGCCTTTTTCTTCTTTTGTGAGCTTCATATTTTAGATGAGTCTAAGCTGGTCCACAGTTTAGAGTTCTTTTTATTGCTTCGTCATTACTGGATTCACGATTACTACATAGGTAATGATGTGGTCTTCCTTTTACATCTCATCAGGAGATACATATATCAATTTTTCCCATTACTGGTAATGCTGACTGATCACTTGGCCGGAATGGTGCCTGCCAAATTTCTCCATTATAATGTCACTTTGTATTAATAAGTAATTTGTCAAATGAGACCCAGCAACCTGTCACCCAATGGTTACGGTATCTATTCTTGCCTGAATCAATTATTGACATTGACATTTTGGTTGCAAAATGAAAGTGTTAAGTTATTAAGCAACAGAGAATTATCATCAGGATTGCATTTTAGAAAATACAGTATTTGCAGTTTTGTGGAAAACAGATTGGAAGGAACCATACTCGAGGCAAGGAGAGTAGTTTGCCTCCATTGAAAGAAATGTCACTTACTAATGGTACAGTGGCTGGTGGGATAGGAGTAGAGAGAAGGTTGAGGACTTGGATCTCCTTATCCTGTCACTTCAAAAATCATTTCATAAAATACACATATTTAACGATGTGAGAATTCTTTGTATTTATGTTTATTTAAATGAATCAAAAGTTTACTGGCATGGCTAAAAACTTCAAAACACCTGAAAATTATATATGGTTAGATAAGTCTGAGTTTTGAAATAAGATCACTTCCCTAATATCATGTTGTCAGGAAGACTTTTTAAAATTGAGATCTGGCCAACTTCACTGTTTCATTTTGATTTTTTTATGTCAGTGTACACCAATCAGTATTCCAGAAGTCCAAGAAGAGAATGTAATCAACCCTCAAGACCTAACAGGTATGATAATTTGCTTCAATGAAGTGTCATAGAACCTGCTAGTATGATTTTTACGTCCCATTTAACTATAGAAAAACACAAAACAGTTTTTGTAGTCTAGGGTAGCCTTAAGGTTTCAAAAACCTTTAAATATTTTGTGTACCAGTTTTGGTATTCAGAGTTATAAATCCTCTGCATAGTATATCATCTTTATCCTTTATGAAATTACTTTTTTTGATATAATTTAATCTTATTGATGAGTTCTGACACTGTATATAAAGGAAATAAATCAATGATTTTTTAATTTCACAGTTCACCTTTTCATTACTAATTTTTAAACTTTGATAGTGAATCTAGTTGCTAATGTACATCAAGAGGAAGAGGATGAACAAGCATTCATTTTAACTCTGGTGGAAATCCCAACCAATGCAGTAGAAGAATTTACAGATGCTGCTGCACAGTTAATGCCAAACCCTTTACTGCCAGCACCCATATTGGTCAAATCAGTGAATACCGAAGAAAGGGGTGACATGAGGTAATGAATGAGTTAAACTGTTTTTCTCCAGCAGGAAAGGTGCTTTATGAATCGAGTAGTATTAATAGAACAAACCATTTACCAATATTATTTGTAATTGTTGTGGAGATCTTATTTGGTATTTATGTGGTAACTTAGAGAAGAAGTGTAATGTGGTTGATTTTTGTATTTGATAAAGGTGCTATTTAAATGGTCAATATGGCTGGGCATGGTGGCTCACACCTGTAATCCCAGCACTATGTAAGGCCAAGGCAGGAAGATTGCTTGAAGCCTGGAGTTTGCAACCAGCTGAGCAACACAGTGAGACCCTGTGTCTACAAAAAATTTAAAAAATTTGCCGGTGCGGTGGCGAGTGCCTGTAGTCCTAGTTACTTGAGAGGCCAGGAGTTTGAGGGTATAGTAAGCTATAATCATGCCACTGTACTTCAGCCTTAGTGACAGAGCAAGACCCTGTCTCTTAAAAAAAGTGTTTAATACTATTTCTGTATGGAACTTCTTTGATATTTTATTTTTAAAGCTAAAATTATTTTGCAGTCTGGTCCAGGTACAGTGGCTCATGCCTGTAATCCCAGCACTTTGGGAGGCCAAGGCAGGAGGATTGCTTGAGGCCAGGAGTACTGGACCAGCCTGAGCAAGAGCGAGACCCCCATCGCTACGAAAAGTAGCTGTGCATGGTACTGCGGGAGGTGAGGCAGGAGGATCACTGGAGCCCAGGAGTTGGAGATTGCAGTCAGATATGATGACGCCACTGCACTATAGCCCCAGCAACAGAGTGAGACCTTGTCTCCAGAAGAAAAAAAAAATTAGCCGAATGTGGTGACATCTGCCTGTAGTTCCAGCTACTTAGGAGGCTGAGGCAGGAGGATGGCTTGAGTTGAGGAGTTCGAGGCTGCCGTGAGCTATGGTCTGGTCACTGCACTTTAACCTGGATGACAGAGCAAGACCCTGTTACAGAAAAAAAAAATTATCAATCTGGAAATAAAATGGCATCTGTAAAATGTATGGTTACTTTGTAAACACATATGCATATAAACACATAAAAAAGACTGAACTATATATTCACAGAAGGTTGTAAAAAATAGTACAAAGAGATAACATTTTTATATATTCTTGATACTCTTTATCGTAGAAGGGTTAAGTTGTATTTTAACTTGCATCGCTTAAGGCACTTAATTGTCTATAAAGTGGCATCAGAAATTAGAGCCTTTTATATTAGGAAGGGACATTTTAGATTAAAAGCTTAACTTTACAGACAAGGAAAACACTTTATATACCTCAGATTTAATTCAATATTATGGAATTTAAGCTGTGAGCCTTTTAAGTATGAATGGAACTCAAAACTACAATTTTTATGAACATGTCCATGTATAAGTTAGCTTGGAGTTTTTTTGGTTTTATTGGAATTTTTTTATTGGACTAGCTCACTGATACGTATTTACTTTCTATGCAGTATTTGTTTACCAGTAACTTCAGTTGGTCAAGATGCCATGTGTTTATCTAATTCTGGAAAAGATGGTTCTGAAAAGCCTCCTGCTAATTTGGATCTTAAATCCAAGAAGAGATTTCATTACAGTCTTGAAAGTGATGATGTTCCTCCTGCCAAAAAAACTTCGCTCACTTCAAAAAATGATTGTCAAGAATATACCTCTGAGGTAAGATAGAATCATTAAGTAAGAAAGATGGCCATATTGAAACACACCTGTTCCTATTTTTTCTTTAGATTCTTCCAACTTTTAGATATATATTCAGATTGTTCTAACACATTTCATCATAAGTAATCTAGGTAAAACAAGTTTTGGATTATCACTTTCAACCAGTTCTAGCTGGAATTTGATGGACATTAATGAGGAAACCCAGCTCTGTGGCAGTGGCTAAAAATAAGGCCAAAAACATTATACACATCTGGATCTTGGTTGTACCACCTAGTAGCTATGGGACCATGGCCAAGGTACTTTACCCCTCTGAACAGGTTTCCTGATGTTTGAAAGATAATAGTAATATTATCATTCTAATGCTTAAAACTTCCTATTGCTCTTAGGAATAAACCCAGAGCGTCTAAAGCCCTGTATGGTTGGGCCCATTTCTGTGTCTTGTTTCATTTTGTGCTAGTTTCTGCCTTACTTTCTAGCCACATTGGCCATCTTTCAGTTTCTCGAATGCACTGTAATCCTTCATGTCCCAGGCATTTCATTTGCTGTCCCTTCTGTATGAGGCATTCCCTTGAAAAACATATAGACTTCTTTAGCTCTAACATCACTACCTCAGGGAAGTCTGGCCAGACCATGAAGAATCAGTTACCAGCTACTGTGTTGTAGGTTTCCTGGTACTCTCTTGTTTTGGTTTCTGGTGCTCACCATAATTTGTAACTGCATTATGGAAAACTCAATTTAAAATCTGTGTTCTCAAAGGAAAAGTAGTTCTTGGGTGATAGTACATGCAGAGCAAGTATACTTTCATATATTTGGTAGGTAAAAAATAGTATATACAAGAATAGTTTTAATTGCTCTCGTTATGGGTAAGATTAAACATTTTCATATGCTTAAGAGCCATGTATATTTCTTTTTCTGTGAAATGACTTTTTATATTCTTTACCTATTTTTCATTTTGAGTTGATATTTTTCTTATAGATCTGGAAACTTTCAGTTATATATGTCTATGATAATGAGCTGCAGGTATTTTTTCCCAGCTTGTCATTTTTTTTTCTCATGCAGATTTTTTGGGATTAACTTTTTAATATGAAAAATTTCAAACATATTAAATGGTAGACAAACTAGTATAGTGTACCCCAGTCACCCAGTTTCAACAGTTTCTCAGCATTCCATGTAGACATTGTCCTGTTTTGTTTTAAAAGTATGTATAAGCTGGGCGTGGGGATGTATGTTTGTAGTCCCTGGACTTGGGAGGCCGAAGCAGGAGGATTGCTTGAATCCAGGAGTTCGAGGCTGTTGTATGCTGTAATTGCACCTGTGAATAGCCATTGCACTCCAGCCTGGATGACATAGTATGACCTCATCTCGTTTAAAAAAGTATGTTTAATGACATGGACAAAAGACCATAGTACTTTACTAAATACAAAACTAGGTCACCAGATTATAATATGCCATTTAAAAAAAGACAGCTCTACAGTGATGTGAATATGTAAGAAAAGTATAGTGTCCATTGGTCTTATTTGTGATTTTTATTTTCTAAACTTTGTTTTTAGCATTTTAACAATAAAAAAATTGCTTGTACAGGTTGAGTATTCTTTTTCTGAACAGCTTGCTCCCAGAAGTGTTTCAGATTTCAGATTTTTTCAAGTTTTGGAATATTTGCATTATACTTACTAGTTCAGCATTCCAAATCCAAAAATCCAAAATCTGAAGTGTTCCAATGAGCATTTCCTTTGAGTTTCATGTTGGTGCTCAAAAAGTTTTAGATTTTGGAGCATTTCAAGATTTCAGATTTTCGGATTTAGGATCCTCAACCTGTACAACAATTGCAGAATGTACACACACTGTAGTCAGATAGACTTGGAAACATTTTTTATTTTTTTGTAATCAGATTTATCAGTCCTTTTATATGCGGCTTCTGAAGATTGTTATACATTGAAAGTCCTTTGAGATTAAAATTTTTTACTTAATATTATTTTCTAGTTAATATTATTGATTTGCCTAGAATATATTTTGGTGAAAGGAATAGGGCCAGTTTTCCCCAGATGCTTTTAACCATTTATTAAATAATCTGTTTTCCACTGATAGGAAATTCTGCGTTTATGAGATACAAAATCTTAATGTGTGTTTGGATATAGTCCTGAACTTCCCTTTCTTTTACATTGATTCATCTATATGTTCTGGGGCCAGTATCACAATGTCTTTTTTTTGTTTGTTTTTTTCCCTTGAGACCGAGTCTTGCTCTGTCACCCTGGCTACAGTGCGATGACACCATCATAGCTCACTGCAACCTCAAACTCCTGGGCTTAAGCAATCGTCCTGCCTCAGCCTCCCAAGTAGCTGCTAAGTTTTCTATTTTTTGTAGAGATGGGGTCTTGCTCTTGCTCAGGCTGGTCTCGAACTTCTTGCCTCAAGTGATTCTCCTGCTTTGACCTCCGAAAGTGCTGGGATTATAAGCGTGGGCCACCACACCCAACTATCATCCAGTTCTTTTCTATCTAGAGAGCTTACCGTGTTCCCTTATTATGTGCAATAATTTTTCAGTTGATTTTCTTGGGTTTTGAAAATAAATAAACATCATCTGCAAATATAATTTTAATTCTTCTCTTCTACTTTTTATAGTTCTGATTTTTCTTTTTTCTAATTATATTGGCTAATATAACTCAAAAACAAGGTTAAAAGTCCCAATAGTGCACATCTTTTTTTTATTCCTTATTTTAGTGGGAGTACTTCCAGTGTTTATTATGTGGGATGCTGGCTTTTGGATTGCAGTAGTTGTATTTCATGGTATTAAGAAAATGTCTATTCCATTTTATTAAGTTTTTTTAAGAATGAATATTATTGGATTTTTTTTTTGCAAATAGAGATGATTTTTCTCCTCAGATTGTTGAATTATATTAGATTTCATAATGTTGAATCATTTTGCACTCATGAAGTAAACTCTACTTGATTGTGATATATTAGTCTTTTTATGTGCTTCTTGTAATATATCATTTGATACTTTTGCACTAATGTCAAGTGAGACTGGTTAGTTGGTATCAATATTATACTTGATTTATAAAAGGCATTTGTCAGCTTTCTATCTGCTAATGGGCTCTGGAACAGTTTATGTAACAATAGCAGTATGTTTTCCATAAAGGTTTGGTAGAATTCCTATAAGGCATATCTGACCCTAGAGCTTTCTGGAGAGATACATGCTTTCTTTTATTAAAAAAAGGAAGGAAGGAAATTAATTTTAATTTTACTTGATAAATGGATTTCTAAATTGTGTAAATTTTCTTAAAACAGGTGTGTTCAAAGGAATTAATAAACGTTTTTGAGGAAATAGGTGAGTGAAGTAAATTTTAACACAATTGCATTTTGCTAAGTACCCCTGATTATTTTTGATGCGTTTTGTTCATATATGAGATTGGAGCAGAGTCATGATCACTTTTCTTTAGGAATAATACTTTTATTATCAGCAGCTCTTTCCTGCTTAGGCCTTGCATCTGGCACTTTGATAAGTAAAAGCAGCTTCTTTCATCCATTCCCGTCAATAGAAAACCACATGACTTTCAGCAACTGCATTTTAGGAATAAGAAAGTTAAATATAAAGGCATTTTTAAAAATAAGTTCTTAACTTTACCCTGAAAATTAATTTAGTGCTAGAGATCTTTTCAAGTTTAAGTCACTTAAGAGATTCAAAAGATCTTAGAGTCTTCTGTTTTTATAAGAATTTAAAATCTTTGTAGGGTATGAAACCATTTAGGGTCAATTTCCCTCATAACTAAGGCAAGCAAAGATTTCTCCTATCTGTCTCGTTCTCTCCAGTGAAAGTATTAAACAAATCACAGCATTGAAATATTAGTGAATATGTTGTAGACCAACTTTCATCGGATTATTTCGTTTAGCAGGTATACTTACCAACTTCATTCTACTCCATGTAACTATAATGTTGTCACTGGGAACATGGCCTTAGAAACAGGTGTCCTAAGGGAAAATGGATTTTTTATTTAACAAGAAATTTATGATTTTCTCCCAATTCATTTCTATTTGGCTTTCGTCTACTATTTAGTTAAGGAAAGAGAACTCTTTAGCTAAACTTGAGTGGTACCCAAGAATTAACCACCTATATTTTTGATTGGTTTAGCTTCTGCATTTTAACAAGCCTTAGATTTTTAGGAAGTGATAACCCTTTCATTTATAAATTCAGGAATTATTTCTGGGAAAAGATTTTCTAGGTCAAAATATATTGATATGACTATTTCGTATCTGAGTGCAGAAGCTGTTACTGTAGCTTTTAACTACTTTTAATATTCTTAATAATTTCAGTAAACCCATAATTATAATTTAGCTTACTCTTACTAGGGTGGGTTTATTATAGAATACCATGGCTTTTTTTTTCTTCAAATGTTGTGATTAAACTGAATATGTTAATTTTAATATGTGTGCTTACGATTTGCTCTCTTTTTTGAAGGGGAGTCTTACAAGGGACAAGGTCTTTTTTCTACCTCAGGAAGCACACATACAACTCCAGAACCTCAAAAAGAACAAGTTGAACCAACTTTTCAGAATATAGGATCAAGATCTCTTGATAAAATAATAGATACACATACAGAAAAGAATATGCCTCATTTACCTCAGGATGAGATGATTGTGTCTGATAAGGAGGAAAGAACTGATGCTGCTTCTGAGTCTGAGCAAATGGAAAACAGAACATCATCTTCAAAAACCCCACTATCCAGGTATCATGAAAAAATCTTTAAGAGATCTCTTTCTTTCTCTCCGTCTCTGGATAAATGTAACCTATATTTAACAAGTATATAAAGATTAAATCCAATGCTAAGGATGGTGTTTAATAAACATATTCCTCCATCAGTAATGTAAAGAAAAGTTTCAGCAAAGCAAATATAGTAATGTTTGAGATAAATATGTATTCTATACAATGAAAGCTTAACTTTAAGTGCCGAAACTTTGACTGTTTTAGATAGTCAAAGTTTGATGTATGTCAAATGTAGGATAGAATATATCACACCTTTACTTTTCTAGATCATTCATGGTTATCTTGATCATTACATATTCTCCTGTATACAGTAGCTACTGATGCACATATAAATGGTATGAGACAGAGGACTGACATCAGAGGTAGTTCTGGAAGCTGTTTTATTGAAGTCACAAATAATGTGTCATTCTTGCCCCTTGTGGCATATCATAGAGGTAAACAAGACTTTCTCCCTGTAAGAGTAAGTGTTGGGATTTAAGGCCAAAGCCAACTTTCCCCACATTGTTTTCCTCATACTCTAGAAGCAAGTCTCCTAAGTTATCAATAATTATTGGCTTGTCAGCAAAATTCAAAACATTAACATGGTATTGGTGAGTTTGGTGGGGGCAGGACATGCACTAGCCTCCACTAAGGGAAAGGGAAGGAAAGGACATGTGTAGCTTAAAAAAGCATATTTAATATGTTTGTTGTTTTTATTATCTAAATTACAGAAAGTAAAGTTCAGCAATATCTTTTTTGGCCTTAGAGATGTGCTGAAAATAGAATGAGAGCCAGGCACAGTGGTGTGTGTACATAGTACCCGCTACTCAGGAAGCTGAGGCAGGAGGATCACTTGAGCCCAGGAGTTCAAGGCCATAGTGTGCAATGATTGTGCCTGCGAATAGCCATTGCACTCCAGCCTGGGCAATACAGTGAGACCCTGTCTTTAAAAAAAAAAAAAGAAAGAAAAAAAATAGAATGAGGCAAGTGTCATAGGATCATGGGGGTTTGGATTAAAACAGGTTGAGAAGTAGTGTTCTTGAATAGAGATAAGCCAACATTTTTTGTAAAAGGGCATATAATGCATATTTTAAGCTTTGTAGGCCACATCGTCTCTGTTGCAGCTATTGAACTCTGCAGTTATAGCACAAATGCAACCATAAACCATATGTAAACAGATGAGCATAGCTGTGTTCCAGTAAAACATATTCACAAAATCAGGTGGTGAACTACATTTGGCCTATGGACTGTAGTTTGCAGATCTCCTCTCCTGAGCCTTGCTACTCAAAGTATAGTCCTGGGACTAGCAGCCCGGACATCATTTGAGGACTTAATAGAAATACAGGATTCAGGCCACACCTGTTACCGAAATTGAATCAATCTTCATTTAAATAAGATCCTCAGGTGATAGTATGCACTTTTAAGTTTGGGATATACCACTTTAGAGTAAGCCTTGTCCTTTGTCACAAATAATTGTCGTAGCATAGTGGTATCAATACTTAGTGTGCCATTTTAACATTAATGGAAAGAAGTTGGTATTAAGAATGTTTCTTCCTGAATGTCTTTACATTTGCATTTCTAGACCTGGCAGAAGACCCTTGGGATTTTTGTCTTTAATTTGTTCAAAGAATAGTTTGGAGTCCGATGAACCTACTCAGGTCCATAATAAGAAGCGCCTAAAACCTCTTATACCTGTGTCAAGACAGAATTTGAAAAGATCCAATCCATTCAGTGAAAGCCAGAAAAAAAATCAAGAGTCCTCTCATCTGCTTCCATCTCCAAGTGTTGTTAGTAATCATTCTGAGAATATTGGCTGTTCAGCAACGCAGGTATGTGATAACTGAAACAATAAAATGAATTGGATTTCAGACTCAACTAGGGAAAACGTGGTAATTGTTATTTGGATGGCAGAAATTATTTTAGAGCATCTCCTATCCATCTCCTCTCCACTTTACCCCTCTATACTGGAAGTAGAAAAGGTCCTGCATTAGGAAATTACCACTAATTTAGTATAGAGCTGTTGAACTAGCCATAAATGGACACTTGACTGCCAAAGACCCTTCTGACTTGTGGAAGCAAAACAAAGCAGTGCTTGCATTTTATTGGCCTTAGGAAAAAGGTTAAAGCTTTATGCAGTGGTGTTATTATAGCCAATGAGATTTATCTGAGGTGTGATCATTGCTAATTGAAAACTTTTCCCAATATCTTGCTGTGATGACTTAAAATATAATTGGCATTGGCTGTTTTTGACAGTCTCTATGTAGACTGAATGTTTAAAAAAAGCAAAATTATATAAATTTTTTAAAAAATGAGAAATGTCTTGACACTCACAAGAATTCAAGGAACTGTAAAGCTAGAATGTTTGCTTACATGTTTAATTTCTATATGTCCTGAAGCTGTCCAGTGGCAAGTACTGGAATGAAAAAATCTGTAAACCTGTATCAAAGACTTTGTAAAATTACTGAGGTGACAAAATCTCAACAAAGAAAAGGCTGGTAACCATCTGTCAGATAGCATGAGCCTCTTTATACTTTTATAAAGAACATCTTTAACTTTTTCAAAAATATTTCATATTATTTCCTAGAATTATTTTCTGAGACCAAGATTTTATGAGCCTTGATTATCATTGCCAAATTATTTTGTAGAACAGTTGTGCTTGCCAGTAGTGTGGCAGTGCCAGGTTACTTACATCCTTGCCAGAATTAGATACTATCATTTCAAAATAAATTTTTTTTCCATTTAATAAAATGGCAGCAGAGGAGAAATGTCATTTCACTGATTTAATTTGCAGTTCTTTACAAGTGACTTATTTTTTTTTCTCCATATATTTACTAGAATTTCTCATTTGTGTTATAATTTTTTATTTCTGTCTTTTGTTGATTTATAACCTGTGGTTAGGAAGTTTTTCTCCAGAGTTATAAAATTTTCAGGAATCAGTCTTTTTCTTTTTTGTTTTGAGACAGGGTCTCACTCTGTTTCCCAGGCTAGAGTGCAGTGGTGCCATCCACAGCTCATTGCAACCTCAAACTTTTGGGCTCAAGCGATCCTCCTGCCTCAGCCTTCCAAGTAGCTGGGACTACAGGCATGTGCCACGACGCCCAGCTAATTTTTTTCCTATCTTTTGTGGAGATGGGGTCTCGCTGTTGCCCAGGCTAGTCTGAAACTCCTGGCCTCAAAGCAATCCTCCCACCTGGGCCTTCCAAAGTGCTTGGATTACAGGTGTGAACCACCCTGTCTGAACAGTAATCAGTTTTTAAATTTTAACTCTATTCATGGCTATTGACTTTGGTATACAGTATGAAGCAAGAATCTAAATTAAATTTTATTCTTAAATTTCTGTTTTATTTTTGAATAAGTAATATTTTCTACATGTTTCAAAATTCATAATCTAAAGAAAAAGGATTTGCAGTGAAAAATTTCCCACATCTGTTCTTTAGCCTCCTTGTTCTCCCTTCCCACATGTATATGACATTATCAGTTTCTGGTTTAGTTTTCCAGAGATATTTTATATATAAACAAATACAAACATTTTTTTCTTCTTTTTAATACAAATAATATATCGTTTTCTACCTTTTTTTAACCTAACAATAAATCTTAAAGATCTTTGCAAAACAGTAAAGAGTTTCCTTATTCTGTTTCTCTTTTAATTTAAATTAAGCTTTTTATTTTACGATAATTGTAGATTCACATGCAATCATAAGAAATAATACAGAGAAACCCCATCTATCCTTTATGCTGTATCCCACAGTGGTAACATCTTGTACATGTTGCAGTGTCAAAACCAGGATATTGACATTGCTCCAGTCAAGATATAGAGCGGCCCTGTTTTAGACACACCGACTTCCCTCCCACTCTTACTCCTTGATATCTGGCAACCTGTTTACCATTAAATTTGTCATTTCATCTCACAGCTTGGGTTCTCTTGAGAAATAAAATTGTTATTTCAAGGCTGGGTGCAGTGGCTCACACTGGGAGGCTGAGGTGGGAGGATTGCTTGAGGCCAGGAGTTTGAGGCTAGCCTAGGCAATATATCGAGACCTCCGCCTCTATAAAATATTTTAAAAACTAACTGGATGTAGTGGTGCATGCCTGTAGTCCCAGTTACTTGGGAGGCTGAGTTGTGAGGATCACTTGAGCCCAGGTGTTCAAGACTTCAGTGAGCTATGATGGTGCCACTACACTCCAGCCTGGGAGCCACAGCAAGAACCTGTCTTTGAAAAAAGAAACAGTTAATTTGTAATTCAAGAGTATTATGTCAGTGGAATCTTACATGCAGTTATAAAAATGAAAACATACATTTAGGATTGGCCTTTTCATTTAACATAGTTTCCTGGAGATTCAGCCAGATGGTTGTATATCAGTAGTTAGATTCTTTTTATTGCTGAATAGTATTCCATGGTATGGCTATACCACAGTTTTGTGAATTTTTTAAATTTTTTTTTTTTTTAAAGACAGGGTCTTACTCTGTTGCTTAGGCTGGAGTGTAGTAGCCCAATCATAGCGGACTAACCTTGAACTCCTGGGCTCGAGAAATCCTCCTGCCTCAGCTTCCCAAGGAGCTAGGACTACAGGTGCACACCACCACACCCAGCTATTTTTAAAATTATTTTTAGAGATGGGGTCTTGCTGTGTTGCCCAGGCTGGTCTCGAGCTCCTGGGCTCAAGTGATACTCCTGCCTCAGCCTCTCAAAGTGTTGGGATTACAGGCGTAAGCCACTGTGCCTGGCCAACAGTTTTATTTACTTATTTACCTATTGAAGGACATCTGGTTTGTTTTTACTTTTTGGCTATTATGAATAAAGATGCTATGAACATTGATGTACAGGTCTTTGTATGAAATTAAGTTTTCATTTTTCAGGAATAAGTGCCAAAGAGTATCCTCATTGTTTTTAAATCAGTATATGGTATATTTGATTGTAGCATAGAGTGGTAACTAGTGACTCTAGTGGTAGACATATAGGTTGTTCTTAAATTTGCTATTTCAGACTATGTGGTAATAGCTAACTTATAAATGAATCATCTTGCACATTTATCCATGGGTTTAATTCCTAGAAACAGAACTCTACTAATTGTCCTGCGTGATTATCCTCCATAGGAATTATGTCAATTTCTGCTCTTTTTTTTTTTTAGCAGTACATGGGAGGGCCTTTCCCCCCACACTAGTATGTTGTTAATTATTAAATACTTTCACTTATGTCATTTCTTTGTATGTTTAATGAGCATATATATTTATTGAGTGAGATTGAGTATCTCTTTGTGTGTTTGAATCATTTATCCTTTATTTTCTGCAAAACATCTGTTCATAGCATTTGACTTTTTTGAAAAGATGGGATATTGATCTTTTTCATATTGATTTTTGTAGAAGTTCTTGTTACATTAAGGAAAAACCTCCCTTTGTGTTAGAGGTCTCAAGGTTTTTTTTCCTCAGTATGTCATTTGTCTTTTGATTTTGTGTATGGTGCTTTTTGCCATGCAGACATTTTTTATTTTGTGTAGATGAATTTATTAATGTTTCTTTTATAGCTTCTGGCTTTCAGGTAGTTTAAAAAGGTACCCTTTCTCCTCCCCCCAAATTCACAATTATAAAAGTGTTTTACTTGATGTTTTATGGTAGGTTTTTTTAAAAAATGCTTTTACAGGCCGGGCACGGTGGCTCACGCCTATAATCCTAGCACTCTGGGAGGCCGAGGCGGGTGGATTGCTCAAGGTCAGGAGTTCTAGACCAGCCTGAGCAAGAGTGAGACCCCATCTGTACCAAAAAATGGAAATAAATTATCTGGCCAACTAAATATATATATATATATATATATATATAGAAAAAATTAGCCGGACATGGTGGCGCATGCCTGTAGTCCCAGCTACTCGGGAGGCTGAGGCAGAAGGATTGCTTGAGCCCAGGAGTTTGAGGTTGCTGTGAGCTAGGCTGATGCCACTGCACTCACTCTAGCCAGGACAACAGAGTGAGACTCTGTCTCAAAAAAAAAAAATGCTTTTAC
>CAUYSK010076328.1:0-28895 GCA_963575035.1 Avahi laniger
CAATAAGAGCTGCTCCTTTTTTGTAGTAGAAAAAAGTGTCAAAGTATAAACAATTTGTCTTTTGCCTTGGAAAGGCTGTCTCAGCATCTAGACTACTAGACTCTAAAACTTCACTGATGTGGCAGATCCTTGAATTTTTATGGGCTTAAATCCCACTTTCTGGCATGTATATTCTATTGGGGCATCTAGCATACCTGTCTCTTCCTTCTCACCATGTTCAGTTAGTGTGCTATCATAAACACACATTGTACTGATGTTCCAGTACAATATGTGTGGAGCATCAAGATAATTGACATCCCAGTGGACAGAGAGGAAGAGAGTAGCACATTCCTGGAGCAGGCCAGGAACTGAATGCTGCTGTCTCGTTATGCAAAGGCAGGATGCTTCTTATTTTCCCTATTGACAGAGAACAAGCAGATAACATTTGCCAGATCAATGACCACATATGAAGTGCCAGAGGCTTTAATGATCTGCTCAAATAAAAATCCAACATGGCAGCTGAAATTAAGGATATTAACAGGTTAAATTTATGATTGTCAATCTTCGCTGACCATTTGTATCTCATTTTTGCAAGAACTATAACAGTTGATTAAATAATGATATGAAAACCGCTGGCATTTCTTCCCAGAAGATGTTATTGCTTCTGATTTATATCTTGGCAGGAGCAGAATAGTTTCCAGTAGTTTCTGGGACTTCCACTTGGCATTTAATACTGTAATGTCTCTTATTATTCTAGTCAGAAAACCAATATGATTATTCTGACAGCTGCTAGGTATATCAATTCCAAATACACATATTGGAACTAGGGTAAGAATTACAAAATGTGCCCATGGCCACTCTTAGATATGCTAAGAGACAAATTTGCCCAAAACTTTATTTCCAACTTACCTCCATAATTTCTTACTTTAATTACTAGCTTACAATGGTGTTTGGGTTTCTCAGGTATTAGTGTCAGATTAAACAGACCTGGAAAATGGCCACAGATCCTATAGGAAAAGAATTGGAGAATTTTTGTTGCATATATTTTCAGAAGTGTTGAAAGATCTTTTTTTAAGACTTACAGATTTCTTCAATCAATAGGTGCTGGGTGTGTGAATTTAATTTGAACTGATCTGGACAGGGATCAAAATTTTTCATTGCAGCAGCTTATATAGACTTCGCTTCAGCAGTTTCTGAGTTTTAGTTACCCAATAACTGCCTTGTTAGTGGTCCGTCTTTCTTAACTTAAGGAATATCATCTTATTAGTCAATATCAAAGGTCTACAATGATCAAGTTTTTCTGATTGCTCCCCTGGTCTTTCTGCCCGTTAAAGTAATAACATTCAGTTTGTCTCCTTCATTTAAATGCTACAATTTGATCTGTACCATGTTGTAATTCCATCATTCAATTGATACTATGGAGCTCAGTTTCACAGCAACAAATTCTACCATCAGCTTCAGCTTACAAAGGACAACCACTATGAGTTTCTTAAATAATCTAGCTCCACCCATTTACATACATTTCTTGATGTCTTAGAGAAAGAAGTATCCTTGGGATCCTCTTGGGGAACATAGTAAGGTGGTGAGTTTTCAGGCCTTATACTGTCAATCTATTTTAACATTACTACCTGCCTCTTCCTCAATACTATGTCAAAAATGTTCTTTAATTTCTCCAACAGTAAAGGCTATCATCATGTCCAATCTTCAAGAAGCTATCACAGCAAATTCTGCTGGATAGCCTTGCTGGAACATTGAAAATCAAATGATAGGTGAGTTGCCCATATCAACAAATTCCCATCATTCAGTTTTCTGTTCTTTCTTTAGTTTTAAATTCTTGAAGATCCTCTCCAATATCTATTCAACTGATTCCTAACCAAATGCATGGACTAAATCTTGCCATTTATTTGACTTTAAGTCATTTTTTCCTGGATTGTACTAACCTTTTTAGGAGTGCTGAGACCTGACTATCACCCTGAAATCTATGACACATAGCAGGTGGTATGATTTGGATGTATCCCCCCCCCAATAATTCATGTGTTGGAAACTTAATCCCTAGTGCTGGGTGGTGTTTAAGTCATGAGTATTCTGCCCTCACCAATGGATTAGTGCTGCTATAAAAAGGGCTTGAGGGAGTGGATTCACCCTCTTCTGCAATGTGAGGAATAGGGTCCCTCCCCTCTGCAGAATGCAACATTCAAAGCACCCTCTTAGAAGTAGAGACCATGCTCTTTCAAAATACTGGATGGGCCATAACTTGATCTTGGACTTTCCAGCCTCTAGAACTGTGACAATAAATTTTTGCTCTTTATAAACTACCCAGCCTTAGGTATTCTGTTATAGCAGCACAAACAGACTAAGACAGAAGATTCGAATAGGTTAGGTGTTACTTTGCAAGTCATCCAGCACCAAGAATAGCTTTTTCTCTTTACAAAAGATGAAGTAGGCAGTTCCTAACAATCTTATTAGTTCAGGCAAATCTAGGGCTCAAGTTTTTCAGGCTCTTCAACAAATGTGACTCCATCCTAAGCTTCAGAGTTCTGTTTTTCTATCAGGATCCTAGCTTTGACTATGGAAATAATTGAGATAGAACAGTCAATCTCTTTTGCAGTTTTGGCACCCTTGCAATGATATCTTGGGTCTGATTTTTCAGCTGTTTTCCTTAGTATTTCCAAAGTTGGGTATTTCCTTAAAAGTTGTGATAGAAGCTTCCTGGCTTATTGAGTTAGCAGTTGGCTGCCTTCTGCCTATAATTTTTTCAGGTAACATTTCTAAAACATTTAAAATAAACCCAAATAATACACAATTTTTAATTATTGCACCTATATAATATAAGCTCATAGCTATTGCATCTATATAATAAGCTCATAGCTATTGTGAATTCCAATATTTACCTTACAGTTGCCCTTAATCCCAATGAGACACTTATTTTAAACATCATCAAATTACTGTATGTATCTGTCTGAGTCTATTTAGATTGCTATAACAAAATACCTTAGACTGGGTAATTTAGAAACAAACAGATATTTGTTGTTCATAGTTTTAGAGGCTGATAAATCAAAGATCAAGGTGCCAGCATGTTTGGTGTTTGGTGAGGGCTCATTCCTAATAGATGGCACCTTCTATGTGTCTCACATGGTGGGAGTGGAAAACAAGCTCCTTCAGGGCCTCTTTTATAAGAGCATTAATCCCATTCATGAGTGTGGAGCCCTCATGAGCTCATAACCTCCAAAACGTCCGATCTCATTGCCACTGCATTGGAGATGAAGTTTCAACATAAGAATTTTGGGAAGACACAAGCATTCAGACCACAGCAATATTTTAGTTCATGTATATGTTTTCTATTATGATTCACAGATGAATTGTTTTCTCACTTGCTTTTATTTTTCAGAATTTTCACAGCTATTGTTTATTTTCAGTCTTTTAAACTTTAGAATTAGCCTAGCTAGTTCCAAGATGGCCATTTGACTTTTTACTGGGAACATGGAAAATTTCCATAGTCATAGTTAAAAGTGCCACCTTAATATGTTAAGTATTACTATCAAAGAACAGGGCATGTTCCTCCACCTTTTTTCTTTTTTTTTGTATATTGCTAAATAAATGAATTTCCAGGTATTTATGGGTGAAGGTGGATATAGAGGTGTGTGGGATACTGTTGTAAATGATATGTTTTATTTCTTATTGATTTCCATATATTTTGTTCTCAGGTACTTTATCTTTTAATTTTTAATGGTTCTCTTAGGTTTTTTCAAGTATATAATAATATCCTATGCAATGATAATGCTAATAATATTTTATCATCATTTCTGGTACTTTTGTTCCTTTTCTTGTCTAATTATTTGATCTTGCATCTCCAGAATAATGTAAAATGATATTGGTGACACTCTTATCTGGACTTTATGCAGAGCATTTTTGGTGCTTCTTTTTAATAATGTAAATAATGTAATAACGTAATAATGACTTTTGAGAATATATTTATGATGTATTACTTTTGGAAAACACATCATAGAAAACACAGGTAATATGATTTTACATCTGGATTTCCCTTTACATTTTTACGAAACCTCCAAGATAGATATCATATCTATTTTCATATTCTTAAATTTTATACTTGATACTTTTCTTTTATATAACGTATTAGGCCAAATAGGCACAGAAGACAAACTTTGAAACCTCAACAAGGAAAAACATGACAAAAGAAATGTACAAATTCTTAAAATTTTCAAGGTAAGATAAAGATGGTGTGAATGAAGTAAATTTAAATGAAAAAGAGATTACATAGTGAGGAAAACTTTTTCAAAAATCTAAAGTGATAGTTGGGACTAATAGAAATACTTTATAGTTATTAATCTTACTGATCAGAATACTTGTAGAGAAGATATGTGCAGGTATTATGCCTAAAGAAAATTCATTTCTATAAATTGTGTTTTCAAGAGGACTTTGAGAACAAGTAAAGAAAATTAAGAAGGTTTAATGTATCACAAAAAACATCATGTTTGACAACAGGACAATAGATAGATCAGAATAAGAAGATTGTAAAGTGAATGCCCAGGGAGCTCAGGATTGGAATATTGTACACGACAAATATTTTTGAAAGGCTAGATAATAAACATTATTAAATTTTAGATAAAAATGGAAAAAGAAGAGAAACTAAGTGTGGTTCCACCTGGTCATAAGCACGGTAGAAGAGAATGATGATTTGTTTTTAATATTGAAGAAATGGCAAAGTGTGAAAGAAGAAAAAGAAGCCAATCAAAACACTGAAATTCAGTTAGATTAAATTGGTGATAACATCAACATAGTAAGATTAACTTTCAAAGGAAAAGAAGGATCTTTCCAGGAATACAGGGAAGCTGAGGCTGTGAAAATAGGGAGAAGGGGATCCTAATGTTGATTATGAACTAAGGTGAGCAACTAATTCCTGTGTACAGCATCAGAAACAGGTAATAAGAAACAAGATGTGAAGTGCCTTGGCTAATACAGAAATGTGCTAGGCACACAGGTTTGAAGGGAAACTTATTCGCCTGAAATTGTGCTAAATGAGACATTTAGAGTGAATGAGAGGGGGAAGGAGGTTGAGGAAATTGGCCAAGTTTCAGGCATCTTGGATACATATGGGAAAGGAGAAAGGAGGCAGTTAGGGCTTCATACAAATAGAGACAGATGACAGTGGCATTCAGAATTGGAAAGAAAAATAAATTTTAGAGGATGAGAAACTGGTGTCAGTAGAGAAACTGAGAGACAGTGTTTAAAAGAAAGAAGATTTCACTTTTTAAAGTGAGAAAGAGGAGTCCAGAAGAAAAATGTAAGTTATGTAATAAAGCAAGAAGCTGAAGAGAAATATAATTTGATATGAAGAAGAAGAAATAATTACATGCAAGTCAATTCTGTGGGAACAATGAAGAAATAGAAGCAAGGGTGAAATCGGAGATCACAATGGATCAAAATCCGTGAAAGGTGCGGAGTTGGGGAATGTGATGTGTTAGCCTGGCTAGGCTAAGGTGACGGGTTGTTTAGTCAATCAGTCTAGAAGTTACTATGAAGGTATTTTTCAGATGTGGTCAACTAACATGTAAGTCAGCAGACTTTAAGGAAAATAGATTATCCTCTGTAAGGTAGGTGGGCTTCATCTAATCAATTGAAAATCTTACAGGAAAAGATTAACGTCTCCCAGAGAGGACCAAATTCTGTCTCTAGACTGCTCTCAGACTCAAGACTGCAACATTCACTCCCCCTGGAGTTTCTAGCTTGCAGGAAACACACATTCACAGGTTACATTATATTGATTTTGTTTCTCTGGAGAATCCTGATTAATTTACAAGGGGAATATTAACAACAAGGCAGATTGATAGCACTTTTACCAACTTACAGAAACAAAAAACTGATCAACATTTGAAAGATAAAGCAAATTAAAAACTTTAAAACATTTACTCCATTTATTTTTAGAAGTTAGATGTAGTTAAAGAATTTACACAACTGTAATTATAGAGTGATCCTCTTCTCTATTAGCCTCATTTCCACATTTTTAGTTTACTACCAAAAACACCCCTTTAACTGCTCTCACTGTGGATGGAGCCAACAGACCCCTGAAAGAGCATGTGTTCACCGGTTCTTTGTGCATCAATTGCCATCTAATCTCACATTCCACCGTGTTCATACGGGGTAAAGGCTGTCAATGAGATATTTAGCAGAAAGAACATAGCTTAATGCTCTTTTATTGGAAAAGATTACTAGTCTAGAAATTACCTGAAACACTTTCTGATTTAGAAGGGCCAATAGAATATTGTTGATTTTCATTACTGAAAATGTCCTTTTTATAACTCTACTTCATATAAATTATGATTTTTACCCTAAAAATATTTAGAACAGTTAATATTGTAAAGTTTGTCTTTTGTTTTGTTTTGTTTTGTTTGAAACCAGTAGGGAAAAAAGACACAAATCAAATACAAGAAATATTTTCAATAATATTAAAAACTATAGTCCTCTAGCTACAAGGCTGTAGCGTTAAATAACCTTTTCACTTCCCCCTCCACAATTGAGATGGCTTGTAAAAACATGAGACCTAAACAGATTAAAGAAACAGAGAGATTATATTTATAAATTTTATATCATCAAAGCGAACAAACCTGGCAGAATTTGATGACATTAAAAGATTAGACTATCATTGTATTGTGAAGAAGTGTGCAATATGTGTGTATACATATTAACATAAAATAGAAATAAGCACAATAAGTGAGTAAAGGAGAAATCTATTTCAATCTCTCATAATGTTAATTAGCATATGATGAACAAAAGTAAATTATAAAGATTTGTTTAAAAAGCATAGATTCATCTGCTATTTTATAGAATCTATATTTTATACAATCCATTGAATTCAAGGATAATTATTATGCTCATCTTGAACATAATTAATATCAAATATGTAAGATGGATATTTAAAAATAATCCACATTATAATAATATTTTCCTTGCAACCCTAAATAATAAATATTTATAAAGTTAAAACTAAGATCTAAACTTAAATAGTACTTGTTATGTGTCAGGCGCTCTTTAAGTAATTTACAGGCATTAAATTCACTTACTCTTCATAAAAGTCCTATGAAGTAAATATTACCTATTGTCTCCATTCAAGGTGAGGAAAAAGAAATAGAAAGATTAAATAACTTACACAAAGTCACAGAGCTAAAAGGTGGGAAAGACAGATTTCAGCCTAAACCTTCTGGCTTTCTTAATTACGCCATTGTATTGTCCCCAGTATCAACTCTGTGTAAAGTTCTGTGGTAACAGCCCTGGACAGGGAAACACAGGAAATCATGTTTCCTGAATACATACTATAGATGCATGCTAATTTTCTAAGCCCTCTGATCAACTTCATGAAGTAAATATAAATGAGGAAAGAGATGCTTAATAACCTCAAGTAATTTGCCCAAGATCACAGAGCAGGAAAATAGTAAATCCTTCCCCAAGGCCATGATTGCTATAATTTCCACTAAGAAGGGGAAAGCAATGAGGAAACTGATATTTCCTGAATACCCATTGTGTACAAAGTTCTACACCACTAGTTAGGGATATGCAGTCCAGTTCTTGTCCTGAGGAGTTCACTTCTGTATAAAGAAACTGTGTCCATATAAAAATAGATAATGATGCAGGGTGTATTTTCACACTAAAAATAAATCTAATTAGTCATTTACTGCAAAATTATTTTACAGACAGGAAAACTCAGTTTAATGTTCAATTGGGTCACAAAAATAGATAAAAACTGAACAAGAATGACCAATACCCCGGAACTTTTTTTTTTTTTTTTTTTTTGAGACAAAGTCTTACTGTGTTGCCCGGGCTAGAGTGCCATGGCATCAGCCTAGCTCACAGCAACCTCAAACTCCTGGGCTCAAGCGATCCTTCTACCTCAGCCTCCCGAGTAGCTGGGACTACAGGCATGCGCCACCATGCCTGGCTAATTTTTTCTATATATTTTTAGTTGTCTGATTAATTTCTTTCTAATTTTAGTAGAGACGGGGTCTCGCTCTTGCTGAGGCTGGTTTCAAACTCCTGAGCTCAAACAATCCACCCGCCTTGGCCTCCCAGAGAGTTAGGATTACGGGCGTGAGCCACCGCGCCTGGCCAATATCTCAGAACTTTTGACTTTTCATCCACTCATATCGCCCGTCACCTGCTTCCTTGTCCCAATGGAATGTTATAAATAGTAAAGTTTAGAAGTTTGGATGAGGGAAAAGTACTGTATCTGAAATAGTGACTCTATGTATTTAAAGTTATATTCAGAAGATTGTTTTTTATATCAGGCAATTCATCAGGAGAAGAAACAAGGATTGAATTTATTTAAAAGCAAATAGGAAAATACAAGCATTTGTTTCACAATTGTGCAGATGCTATTGAATTTGCTGCACTGCTGTGTCCATGCCAGTTGACATTCAATACAATTTATAATATGTACAGAGATGGGATAACCATATATTATTTGCACGAATTTAAAAAGTCAGGACATTAGACATTAGAAGTGATAGAAGTCAAAAATGACAACTTCGAAAAAGCTTCTTTGTTAAAATCCTACAATAATAGCTTTTACGAGTTCTTGCAAATAATGGCTTGGACATCTCAACAACAGAACTTTATTCTATTTAGCTAGAAATTTTCTCCCCAAACCATCTGGGCTGGCAGGTGTTCATCATCAGATCTGGGTTGCTATGAGACTGGAACTTGCTAATGCTAATGAGGTAGAGAGACAGAAACCTAAATTTTGCTCATTTGAAGCAACTTTATATTTGCCACTATTGGAAGTACCAGTGATGCCTTATGCCTTTCCAAAATGCAAAATTTGTAATTAAAGGTTCCCAAGGAGGATGTTCTAGCTATCAAAAATGATAGAGTAAATTGATGGCAATGTGTGTTTGTTTTTATTTTAAACACTGTATGAATCTTAATGTTTTTCTCTTGATTGATAGAGAGCAAATAAATCCCTACTCTGTGTATAATTTTAAGGTAAGCGGGCAGGAAAAGAAGGGAAGCATGTTTTCTCTTATGTGAGAGTTGTCTTCCTATTCTGATAGGAAGGAGAGCCTCAAGTCATTTGTAGATGATTGTTACAAAGAAATTTAAAGTGCATAAAAACACAAAAAAACAGCATATATATATGTTTACATATATAAGTTTATATACACACACACACACACACACACATACATACACATAAACTGACGATTTTCATTAGTTTTAGTGGTCAAAGTCATCACATCAAATTCAACCTGAGGGTCACCAAAAGGCAAATAGTCTGTACATAGAACAGTGTTATAGAAAATGTAGAATTGATATTAAAAATGACCTTGAGAAAGTAGAGAAACAAATTTACAGAAATATGGTGAAGATCAACAAAGGAAGTTCAAATTGTACATTTGTAGGCCAGGGTGACTATTCAGAAAAGTAATAGAGACTAAAGATACCCAGAGTCATGCTGGATCCAATGATGAACATGGATAGACACTGTTGACATTTTGAATGCACTAATAAAAGTGATATTTTGTGTTTTTATTTTTTCGACATGGTGGTACTGTGTTACATATGGTTTGTGTTATTATGTAAACACAACATAGGTGAAAGGCACCAAATGGGTTGATGAAAATGGTAGTTTTCAAGTTGTCTTTTGTTGCACCTAGTTTTCCTGTAGTGACTCAGGCATTGTTGGGGGCAGGTGGGCAGGGAGGACAGGAAAGTGAATAAGAAAACTGTTGATGATTATTATTATTTTATTACTATTATTATTTCAACTTTAATAAAAGAACAATTTATTTCAGTTTTATATATTGAGTTTCTGTGTAATATTTTGCCTGAAAAGGGAGTCAAAATGTCTATTGCTAAAAAGGAAGGAAGGAACTTTGAAAGCCACCATATGAAAGTACAGAAAATACACGGGGAAAAAACCCAAAAACAAAGATTTGCTTAAAGTAACTGTTATTTTAAAATGGTGGTAAAAAGCATAATGATAGACATGACATAGGTTATACTATGGATGGGACTATAATATTATTTTGTGTTTTATGAAATATGTCTAACCTTTAAGGAAAAGGATATCAGGGGACGTGAGGGGATGTGTTTTGCAGAACTAAGCTAAGTACAGGAAAAATTTCTCCTGAGTTACCAATGACAGAACAATTCAACAACACTAAATGAATGGAAGGTGTATTTTTCTTTTTTATTGTAAATATTATATTATTATATTATGATAAATATGTATTATATGTAATAAGTTTATTTTGTATAATGACTGTGTAATTTTTAGATAATTTCTATGCTGCAGGAGCCTCTAGTATTTATCTCAATTATTCTTCATGACAGTACATAATTTAAGTTCTTAATCCCCATTTCAGAGATGGGGAAAGCAAGGCCTCTAGTGAGTTAGTAATTATCCTCAGACTGCAAAACCAGTAACTGGCAGGAAAGTCTACAAAATTTCAAAGCTTGTAATTTCAAACCTACCACAAACACAGGCTGAACAGTTTAAAAAATGGCATGTAAGATGTTTCTAGAAGAATAAAAAATGTACAGTAAAAGAAAAAGTGGGCCGGGTGTGGTAGCTCACGCCTGTAATCCTAGCTCTCTGGGAGGCTGAGGCGTGCGGATTGTTTGAGCTCAGGAGCTCGAGACCAGCCTGAGCAAGAGCGAGACCCCGTCTCTACTAAAAATAGAAGGAAATTAGCTGGACAACTAAAAATATATAGAAAAAATTAGACGGGCATGTGGCGCATACCTGTAGTCCCAGCTACACGGAAGGCTGAAGCAGGAGGATCGCTTGAGCCCAGGAGTTTGAGGTTGCTGTGAGCTAGGATGATGCCACGGCACTCTAGCCCAGACAACAGAGTGAGACTCTTTGTCTCAAAAAAAAAAAGGAAAAAATGGTGTTCCTTTTGTTTGTTTTCTCTCTAAATAAGCACAACCAAACCACTATCTTAGCAGGTATGGTGTCACCGAAGTAAACACAACTTGCATTTTTCAATAGTTAATTCATCTCTTCATCTTGAGAGAATTGTCTTTTATTTAATTTTAAAGTTTCATCTTGTCGATTGAATCACTAAAGCAGCAGAAGTTTTATTAGAATAATTCCAAACTGAGTAGTGAAATCACTTGAAATTCTGTACCAATCTACTTTTCCACTGATGTTTAAAAATACATGTCAAAAGCAGTGGTTTCTGTGAGATCTTTAATAATATGAAGTAGATTGATCTCTATGGGGTCAGTGTAGTAGCAAACATGTAAGTAATGTACTTGTTTCTCTAGAAAGGAAACCACTCTAATGATAGCGGAATCAAAGCAGTATAATTGAAAAACTGCTGGAGTTCCTGCTTGTGTTAGGAATATCTTGTTCTCCTAGGCAACCAAGAAGAACCCACTGATTCCTTGAAAACTTTTTTGCCTTGCTAGAGTTTTTTATTGATCATCAGATACATGGGGATGCTAAGATGGTTATGAAATATAATAAACCATTTTTAAGAACGTTTCCTCTGTAAATTAAGGTTAATAGCCAGAACCCATGAAAGAACAATTAGGTAAAATGATAATATGCTCCCACCAGTTGCAACTCCTGTGCAATCCTCATGTCAACTTTTAAGAGTATTTATTTTAATGGACTACAAAAGCAAATATATTTGTGAGATATGTCTCAATTCATACTCCTGAGTTAGCAAGTCAATTAAAGAGTCACGTATTACACCATTCATTCACAAAGAACATTCAAATATCTATATGGTGCTTAACATCTTAATGCGTCTGAAACTTATAGTCACTCTACGTTGAAAAGAGGCCCTTGTACTCTGTTTCCAACCATATTACCCGTGCTGCTAACGTCCAAATACCTGGCCAACCTGGCTGTGTGGCTCAGAGTTATGAGCAATTCCCAAAGGAACATCTTTGATATGCCGTATTATAGTGTCACCTATTCCAAGAACTGCTAATCTTGAAAACTCCACCTCATCCTTACTGTTGGTTCCTCTTTTCAGCCTCTTTTCCCTTTTTTTCTGGATAGTTGCAGATTTTCAGAGCACAACAAGATACCTCTGGTATCAGAAAAAAAGATTCTGACTCTATTTCCACATATCTCTTCAAGGCAGATCTCTGTGAATGTTAAGTGAACTAAATGTCTGGATAGTAAAGTATGGAATAAGTAGCATAACCAGGTCTTGCATGGTTTGGATTATCCTCCAAATTAAAACTGAATAGTATAGAGATAGGAAATCAAATACAATGTTAATAAAAATCACAGAAATTTATGTGGCTGAGAGAGATTCCATATTTATTTTTATTTCCCAAAGCAAAAAATAAATAAATAAATCTAAAGTAAACAGTTTGGATAAAATAGTAAACATAAATAAATAAATGGTGAAATAAACTCCTCCCTCTAAAAAATACAACAGAGAATCTTTTAAACAATATTTTAGTGTGCATTGAAAAATATGCTCAGATCATTATTAGTTTATTCATTGTTTTAGATAAAAACAGATTTTAATCTGTTTAATATAGTTAAATTTCCAGCTATCACTTGCGTGCTTTCTTTGGCAGAAGTACTAGGCTACTTCTAGCAGAGTTTTAGCAGGAAGCTATCTACTGCCCTAGGTTCACAACTTATGACTCATTCTGCTTTAACAAATTGAAAGGACTGTGTTGCAAAGCTAATTAGGCAACTGGCTGTCATTAGTGTTGTACAGTCTCTTGCCAGTTTCAATTTTATAAGTGAAATTAGTGCGGTGATTCCAGCTCACTCTCTAGCAGACATTATGCATTATTAAGCTGTGTTTGGCCCACCTCAGCAATTAACTTACTCTCCAAATATACAGTTTTCATCCAGTTTCTCCAAAAGAAGATAAAAAGAAGATTGGAAAGCCAACCAATTCCAAGTCATGACACAGATAACTAACTAAACTGTGCTGAAAGCCATATGGTATATTCGTGTTTTAATCAGAAACATCTCACATCGAACCCTAATCCTTGATGAATTTTAAATGTATCCCATGGCATCACCCATTTAGTCATCAGTAGCAACTGCTATATTTATAAAGATCTACAAAACTAGGGTACTATGGCTGAAAATAAAACAGAAGTAAAATACATTGTTTAAGGTGAAAGTGTCCTTACAGAGTTGTTACAGGTAAGAACAGCCCAAAGTGCTTTTTGTACTCTCACAAACCACTGAACACAACACCACTGACAACAGATGTGTGTGAGTTTTTCCCCACACACCAACCAAGCAATTCTGCAGTGGATACCAGCTGGGTTTCCTTTAATTCAATCCAATCCTGCTACTATCTTCCTGGAGATAGTGTCAGTGCAGCAAAACAAAAAAAATACGTATATACATGCATATTTGCAAAAAAATAAAACTAATGAAATATCCTCTGGGAAATACTAACTAGGAAAACTAAGCTGACTAGAGAATGATTTTTTCCTATCATGATTCTGATCATGGTACTTTTCAGATTAAATTCCTGCTTACTTACTTCTTATTTCCTAGGACGGGGGCAGCAAACTTTTTCTTGAAAGATCAACATAATAAATGGCTTTGTGGGTCATTTGTTTTCTGTTGCAACTACTCAATTCTCCTGATGTAGTGGAAAGTAGCCATAGACAATACTTAACAAAAGACATA
Organism: Avahi laniger; assembly: GCA_963575035.1. NCBI lineage: Eukaryota > Metazoa > Chordata > Mammalia > Primates > Indriidae > Avahi > Avahi laniger. The sequence continues at coordinate 13,625 of CAUYSK010076328.1, forward strand.
GCTGTGTTCCAATAAATCTTTATTTACAAAAACATAGTGTGTGGCCTGAATTTAGCCCATGAACCATAGTTTTCTGATCCCTCACCTAGGATAACAGAATTACATATAACCACATACATATTTTCTGCCTGTTTTCTGCTCACACAACTTTCTCTGATGGGGGGTCTCTTTCCTTGTGAATGACTGTCCTACAGCTACTGGTATTGCCAGTCTAAATCTATGGGCCATGAGTTTTGAGTAGCCTTTCTTAATCTCACTCTCCCTGCCCTTCCCTTTAGCACATTAAATCTCTCACTTTTCTTTCTTTCATTCAGAAACATTTTATCAAGTGCCTACTATGTATTCTGTATCTTTGGGATACTTCAGTGAACAAAAGAAAGACCCCTGCCCTTGGTAGCTTCCATTCTGGGGAAGGAATACAAACAATAAAACACAATCATAATCAAAATAAGTAAACAAATTGTGCCATATAATAGATGGTGAAAATTATTATGGGAAAATAAAAAAAATAGAGCAGTAGAAGGGAAATGGAGAATATGTGTAGAAAAGGGATAGTTTGCTATATTAAAGCAGGTGTTGAGTCTAAGCCTCATTGACAAAGTGGGATTTGAGAAGAGATTTGAAAGAGAGAAAGTTAATAAGATATCCCTTCCTACAGAGAGAGCTGTTAGAGCAAAGGTCACGGACATGATTGACCATGTCTTGTGGTGAGCAAGGAGGAGAGCAGTAGGCAATGAACATGGAAAAACATGAGTTGAGACCAGATATTGTGGGGCCTCATAAACTATTACAAAAATCATGGCTTTCGCTTCGATAGCAGGAGCCATCAGTGAGCCCAGGGGTGATAGCACCTGGCTTATGTGTCAGGATTATTCTGACTGCTCTCCTGGGGATGAATTGGAGCAGGGCAAAAGTAGATGCAGCAACATTGACAAGGCTCCTGCAATAATCCAGGCAAGAGATGATGTGGCCTAAGAAATAGCAGTGGAGGTGTTGAGAAGTGGCCAGATTCTGCACTTAATGTTCTTCCTTTACATCTTACATAGATTTGTATCAAAACTCTTTTCAAAATTTTTCTCATTCTTTACATCAATTTCTATGTTCCCCCCCAATCAGTCTATTAGGAAAGTGACTTAAACATATCTATTTCTAAGACCTAGCTTAATTCCTGGCACATTAAAATATCTCAAGAAGTATTTAATAAGTATTTGGATATCTTGATGAATGAATAAAAGAATGAATGAGTCAGTCAACCAAGGAATAAATGATTTAAAGAGTAAATATTTTTTCCAAAAAGTAAAAAAATTAAAATTTGTCTTTAAATAACAGGGATATAAGACAGAAATACAATGATGAATTGTCACCAGAAATAAGTTAATCATAATTAGCACATGAAAACAAAAAATGTGGTTTATGCTTCTTGTTGTTTCTTGTCTATTTTTTGTGACTTTACTCTTGCTCCTATATAAGTCGCTTTTTTTTCTCTCTTAATCACTTTATTCTATCTGTCTAACTCATTCCTATGTTGCAGCATTTTCTTCTCATTTTATCATCAGTTTAGGAATTAACAGGGAATAGAAATTATAACTTGTCATGGTTTATACAACTCTACCGATTAAGTTGTACCACGTCCTAAAACCACAGAATGATGTGTATGTCTATTAAGGAAAAAATAATAATTTTTTTCCTCTGATATATTCACTCGTTAAAAAAAAAAAAGACATTGTTTTCCGAAAAAGACATATGAGCTCACTCCTGTAACTACCACCTCTAAAGGTAACATCTTTCATACTGTGCCATGAGCCTTATGACTTACATTTGGCAAACTGTGTTGTAGAAATCAGTTTTCTCAAATATTTTTGAGCATGCTAAATATCTCCCCAATCCACCCCTCAACAAAAGACTCAATCTATAGAAGTAGGATCTAAACGTACTTTTTTCAGAAGATTGTCTGAAACTATATATGTCTCAATAACTACAGATTTGCCAAATGTGAATCACCGCAGGATCATTCTTTTCAGGATTTTTGCTGCCTTGAGTTCTGTCTGTAACTTATTGATGTATTTGTGAGGTAATACATGGAAAATTTATAGAACTATTACATTCATTTCCAAAGCATTTAATACTCTTTTTTTCCATTAAAAACAGGCAATCCCAAAATGAGTTCGATTACCAGGATAAGAGAAAAGCAATTGGATTTTAGTTATTTTTAAAGGGCATTTGAAAAAAGATTATACTTGTTTCTTCCTTCTGCATAGAGATGAACAGACTTCTATAAAGACTGATTAGCCCATTTAAGGCTTTACACTAGATTGAGGTGCAAACTATTCATTTTGCTACATTTCAGTAGAGTATCATTAAAACTGAGTGTTTTACTCTTTCTCTTTGTGAACCATGAATTCCCAGAAGGGAGTGTGATTCTGTGGCAGGGTCTGAATTGAAAGAAACAGGAAAACTAGAGCTAAAATGGTTCTGCTACAACATTCTCTGGCTCCGTTTATTAGCTGTTCAGTTTTAAATTTCTAACCTCAGGAAACACAGTTATTGCCTCCAGGATCTGGATTGTTGTTGTAGGAGGGTAGTTCTCTGGGGTAATTTCATAAATTCCCTTCTCTGAAGAACATGGAGAAAGTCTAGATGAAATGCTTTCTTTAGCATATTGCTGGTCCCTAATTTGAAACAAAGGAGAAAAACAGCATCACTTGTCATCCAGTTTCTTTGATGCAAAGCCATTTTATTATTATTATTTTTTTAACTTGCAGTATGATTCAGCAGAGGCTCTTAGACAGAGTCAAAGATCTTAGTTCCGATCTCCTCTCTGCTACATACAGGTTTTCTTGCTTTACGCAAAGTCCCTTTACCTTAGCCTGCCAGTTTCTTCATTTATAAGGCTGTAATCAGAACACTAACCCAGTCTACTTTTGAAGGTTAATATGTTAACCAAATAAAATTATTTGTGCGAAAGGGCTTTGAGAAGGTATAGGAAACTAACATAACCCATTTCTGAAATTTGAAGTAATGTTATGTTCACATAAACTTTGTCTTTCAATCAATACCTTGAGCACCCACGTGCTTTATCAGTAAGAAATGCTTTTGATTCCAAGTACCAATATGCAAGTAACGGCTGTTTATACCACAGAGGCATTTACTGTTCAGTTAAAATGGAGTCGTGGGTTCAGCGAAGGTCAGAGACTTTCTTTCCATTCTGAATTATTCTTAGAGGATAGACTTTTTCACCCACATGCACGTTACTACCTCCTTTTTCCCAATAGTAAAATGAGTTTCTAAGCTCCAGAAATCGTCATGTACCCACATAAAACTGGGAAAGGGAGCATTAGCTAGGGGAAGAGAGCCAGCTCTATCTACTTGTACCTTACCATTTCATCTAAAAATTATATTTTTGAAAAACTCCCATTGGATTTTACACATCATCATCCAGAATTAGATTGTGTGCCTGCCCCTGCAGTGAAGAAGACCTAACTATACAGATTGTAAGATTGGAAGGCTGCAAGAAATCAAGGGGTAAGGAATGGCTTTGAGATAACCAACGAGTCGTGTCTGCTGCATCTAAACCACAGAAAGTTCAGTGCGTATCCTTGAGAACATAACCTCAGACTCTGCAGTTGCTGCTGTTCATTCACATTCTTACATGATTCTATATTTTTGTGTTGTTTGTTTAAACAGCTATAGCAAGATGACTTTAGTGTCCTAAGTCCCTTTCCAAGTCTTATTTGGGACATGAAGTTATAAATTGGTTTCCATTTGTGTCTTTCAGTCTGGTGCATTGTTTAAACACACACACACACACACACACCATTTTATGGAGACTGAAGCATCGGCCTCACCTGTTAAGTAATCAATTATTACCAACAGAACCTCTGACCTTCTTTTCAAGACAAAGTCACTAGCCTAGTTTTTATCTTCAGAATTATTTTGTTGTAGGAGCCTCATTAGCTCATATTTGCTAAACTAGTCAGAGAACAGATTACATTAGAAACTTTCTCCTGCAACCCTTTGTCTATAAACACGAACTTAAGGATGACTCCCTACTCATCCTTCTCTGAAGAAAGAGGATTTGAATCAAGGTGAATTTCTATCCCTGCTTTCGAGGCAAAACAGGTGATAATGAAACTCCTCTGACTACTCCTTCCTTTAACATAAAATCATTCCTTTTTCATCTGGGCATCCTATTATTCATGGTGTGCTTATTAAACCATTTTCTTTTTACATTATTGACAACACAAATTAAAATAAAAGAAAACTCAGTTCTGATCAGTCATCGAAACTAAAGTGGCTTCCTCCTTTCCTCATCTTGCCCTTCAGAGTTCAGTAAGAGGCAGAAAATAAGTGTTCGTATGTACATTGCTGGGGAACTTGTTCATTGTCTCAGAAGCAGTTCTAAAAGTGCATTGAGGAAACTGGTGTAGTAACCACAAGGAATAATAATTAGGTTCTGCAACCCCCATAGACGCCTTTGGTATACTTGATTAACCTTGAGAGGCTTTAGGAAATGTTTCTAGAATAATAAAACAAAAACGTATTGGCCAGTGCTCAACCTTGCATACTGAATCCAAGGAACTCATTTTCTCCTAAGCCAGGTAGGAAACACCTGGAAAAAAATTAGGAAATCCATTTTCCTTTTCTCTTTCTCTCTCTTTTTTTATAGAAACAACATATTACTTTCCCCGTAGAGGAGTTAGACTCAAATTCTCAGGGATAGCAGGAAGCAGAGCCTCTACACATGTCATGGGGAAACCCCCACCAGTTCTGTGTTTTACAAAAGGGCATTACTAGACCTTGATTCTGTTGTTTATGCAGAAACCCGTTTATTTTTTTTGTAGTATTGCTCTCCTCCAACCTAACTCAGTGGCAGCAAGGACATCTCTATCTCCCTCACTTCTTTAGCTGTTCCTGCCTCACAGTGGGAGTTCAATGACTAATGATTTAATAAAATGTGAATGTATAATAATTAATATTTAAATATATAGTATGTATATAGTATAATATAGAAATATTTTGTTGACTAAATAGATGAATGAGAGTAGCAGTTTGACCACATAATGGGAAACGTTGTGTGGAGCAAATGAGGGCAAGCAAAAAGGCCTCAAATTTCAAATGTAGCTTAGGAATAAGAACTTTAGCTTCCAAACCTATAATGAAGCAGGCTATCAAAGAAAGGTGACCTACCTTAAAGGCACGGATAGCCTGACAGTAAGGTGAAGGAAGATGACAGGTGCTTCCAATGACATTAGAACTGAAAGAGTTTCCTGAGGCATAGAAAGTTTGTGTCTAAAATAAATGTGATGCTTGATGGGTTTGATATTCATTGGAAACCTTTGGGAAAATGTTTCAAGTAGTTTACTTTCCAAACCTTTTTCTTGGTAAAGTAAAGAGTGGGAATGTGTCACCTAAAGCCCGAGCAACTTGCTTCCCCTGGCAGCAAAGTCAATCTCTATTCATAGAATGGGCATGTTCCCGAGCCTTAGCAATTTATGTTTCTTTTATTCTCAGAACACATATCAGCCCAGCAAGTCTCAGTTCATGTGCTTGACATATTTCAATGTTATATTTCAAAATAAAACATTCTTTCTCTCCATGCGCACCGAGTTTTCAGATGGGAGTTCTCACATTGCAGAACTATCGGTCAAATCTAACCATGTCCACAGATCCTGGTCTCTATTTACGCACTACACATTTAGCAACAATGAAATACGCAGTCCCCTCCTAGTAATAACAGGACTTTTCCTAAAGAACTCACAAAGTAGAAGTAACTAAGAGCTAATATATAGTTTGGAATATTTTCTCTCATTATGTGTATTTCCTAGAGTAATATATGGGAAATTCCAGATGGGTTATCACTATTTTGCTTTTTACTTATAAACTTCAGCTTAATAAAAATGCTACTACTCATATCATCTGTACCTGAAAAAAATTTTAAAAATTTTCAAATGAAAACATTTTTACTAAGTATATGGTAAAATGTGTCATTGAAAAGTCATGTCACAATTTTGCCAGTGAAATAACAGAAAAAGACAAATAGTAACTTCTGTCCAGCAAAAATCAAAACAATTAACAAAATGAAAGACAATCTACGTATTAGGAAAAAATATTTGCAAATCATATATTAAGTAAGGGGTTAATATCCAAAATTTATAAAGATCTCAGACAACTCAATGGCAAGAAAATATATAGCCCAATTAAACAATGAGCAAAGGAGTTGAAAAGACAGTTCTCAAAAAATTATATAAAAATGACCAGTAGTTACATCAAAAGGTGCCTAACATCATTAATCGTCAGGGAAATACAAATCCAAACTTCTATGAGATACCAGCTCAGATCTGTTAGGATAGTTATTATCATTAAAAAAACCCCAAAAGATAACAAGTGTTAGGAAGGATATGGAGAAAAGGGAATTCTTATACACTGTTGGTGATGGTGTAGATTGGTGTAGCCATTATGGAAAGTAGTATGAAGATTTCTAAAGAAATTAATAATAGAGCTACCATATTATCCGTAATTTATCTTATGGATATATACACCCCCAAAGTGAAATTACCACCTCCAAAAGATATATGCACTCCCATGTTTATTGCAACACTATTCACAACAGCAAACATATGGAAACAACCTAGATGTCCATCAATGGACAAATGGATCAAGACACAGAGTATATATGAAAGCTGTCTGGAAAGTATATAGTCATTGTTAGTATAACAAGAATGGTTACATGGCTGGATACTTTCCGGGCAGCGCTCATATACACATATAAATGCATACACACACACACACACACACACACACACACACACATGTATGCACACCCCAAATAGGATATTATGCAGCCTTAAAAAAGGAGGAAATCTTGTCATTTGCCACAACATGGATGAACCTAGAGGACATTTCACTAAGTAAGTGAAATAAATCAGACACACAAGGAAAAATATTGCATGATTTTACTTATCAATGGAATCTAAAAATAAAAGTCAAATATATAGAAATAGAAGATGAAACAATAGTTACCAGGGTCTGGGTCTGGGTGGGGAGAAAAATGGGGAGATGTAGGGTAAAGGATACAAAGTAGCAAATACACAGCATGAGCAAACCAAAACATCTAATGTACAACACAAGGACTATAGTCAGTAATAGTGTATTGCAGCGGTCCCCAATCTTTTTGACACCAGGGGCTGGTTTCATGGAAGACAATTTTCCCACAGGATGAGGGCTGGTCGGTGGGGAGTGGGGGTTGGGATGGTTTGGGGATGATTCAAGCATATTACATTTATTGTGCACTTTATTTCCAATATTATTACATTGCAATATATAATGAAATAATTATACAACTCATCGTAATGCAGAATTAGTGGGAGTGCTGAGCTCTGATCAGATGTTGTTGCAAGCAATGGGGAGTGGCTGTAAATACAGATCTTCACTGGTAAGCCAGCCACTCACCTCCTGCTGTGCAGCCCAGCTCCTAACAGGCCACAAAATAGTACTGGTCTGTGGCCTGGGGCTTGGGGACTGCAGGTATATTGTAATCAAGATTTTGGCTAAATAAGTAGATTATAGCTGTTCTTGCTACAGGGGGAAAAATTAATAGCTATGTGAGATAATGGATATTTTAATTTGTTTCATTATAGTAACCATTTTACTACACAGTCATTCTGTATCACAGGTGATTGGTTCCAGGACCTCCTGTGTATACCAAAATCCACAAATGATCAAGTTTCTCATCTAAAATGATGTATTTTCATATAACCGATGCACATCCTCCTGTATACTTTAAATAATTTCTAGATTATTTATAATACCTAATACAATGCAAATGCTACATAAATAATTGTCATTAGGTGTTAGCTTTTCTTAGTATTATTTTTATAGTTATTCATTATTATTATTTTTCAAATATTTTCTATCCACAGCTAGTTAAATTCACAGTGGTTGAATCCATGAATGTGAACCTGTGAATACCAAGGGCCAAGTGTATATATGTATCTCATAACATCATGTTGTATATGTTAAATATACACAATAAAATTTATTTAAAACAAACAAAAATAACAATAAAAAATAAGTCATTAGGGTTCTTCTAGGTCCTTTGCTTTTCCATGAATTTTGAAATCAGCGTGTCAGTTTCTATTAAAAAAAAAAAGCCTTCCGGGATTTTGATTGAAATTGTATCGAATTTATAAATCAGGTCGGGGAGAATTGACATCTTAACAATATTGAGTGTTCTGACACACGAATTTGGTATATCTCTTCATTTATTTAAGTCTTTTTTCCTTTCAGTTGTGTTTATTGCTCTCAGTGAACTTTTTATTATGAACTTTTGTGTTCTTTTCAGTTATTAAATCATTTTAAATATTGCCTATGTTGAGCATTTTTCATGTATTTGTTGGCCATTCATCTATCTTCTTTTGAAAAGTTTCTGTTCATGTCCTTTGTCCACTTTTTAATGGGGTTGTTTAATTTTTTTCTTGTTGATTTTCTGAGTTCCATATGGATTCTAGTTATCAGTCCTTTATCAGATATGTAGCATGAGAATATTTTCTCCCATTCTGTAGGCTATCTATTTGCTCTAAAGACAGTTTCCTTGGCTATGCAGAAGCTTTTTAATTTGATCAGGTCCCATTTATTAATTTTTGTTGTTGCTGTGATGGCTTTTGGGGTCTTCTTCATAAATTCTTTGCTTAGGCTGATGTCTGTAAGAGTTTTTCCAACATTTTCTCAGATCTCTAATCATCAGGAAAATGCAAATCAAAGCCACAATGAGATATCACTTATCCCCAGTGAAAATGGCTTTTATCAAAAAGTCCCAAAACAACAGATGCTGGTGTGGCTGCAGAGAGATAGGAACACTCACTCATACACTGCTGGTAGGACTGCAAGCTAGTACAACCTCTGTGGAAAGTAATAAGGAGATACCTCAAAGAACCACAAGTAGAACTACCATTTGATCCAGCAATCCCATTACTGGGCATCTACTCAGAGGGGAAAAAAAAAGACATTCTATAATAAAAACATCTGTACTTGAATGTTTACAGTAGCACAATTCACAACTGCAAAGATGTGGAAACAATCCAAGTGCCCATGAATATATGAGTGGATTAATAAAACGTGGTATATGTATACCATGGAGTTCTACTCAGCCACAAAAAACAATAGTGATCCAGCACCTCTTGTATTATCCTGGATAGAGCTGGAGCCCATTCTACTAAGTGAAGTATCACAAGAATGGAAAAACAAGCACCACATGTGCTCACCAACAAATTAGTATTAACTGATCAACACTTAACAGCACATACAGTAGTAACATTCTTGGGTGTCCAATAGATGGGAGGGGAAATTTAAAAAGAAAATTAAAAAAGACATTGCAAGGAAAGAAAGATGTGAGATTTTTCTGTGAAGCATCACCTTTACTAACTGTGATAACTAGTCTCCACAGATGATCTTCCCTACCCATGAACCACACCCTCCTGTGGGCTGCTCTTAATATCTCTTAATCAGTAGAGTGTAGTAGGATTGATGATGTGTGACTCCCAGGGGTGAATCATAAGATATCAAGGCTCCACCTGATATTGAAACACTTGCTCTGGGGAAGCCAGCCAGCATGTAAGTAGCTCTACCACAGTGAGACTGCCATGCTGCAAGGAGGCCCAAGTTTGTCATGCTGAAAGGCCACATGTAAATCAAGACACCCAGCTAGCTCCCAACTCTTTCAGCTGCATCAGCTAAGGACCAGCCTTGACAGTGAAGAGGCCGTTATGGATATCTATCCCAACTGGGCTTTCTAGATGACTCTTGTTGCAGCTGCCATCTTACTGTATTTATATAAGAGAGCTGAGCCCAATCACCCTACCATGAGAGATAAAAAATTATTGCTGTAAGCAATTAAGATTTGGGGGTGGCTTATTACATAGCAATAGGAAAGCAAATGCTAACTACATTTTAATTTAAGTTCTCTATTAAAATCTTCATCTATCACATTGATACAGTTTTTCTCTCATATATTGATTTTCTTCCTTTTATTTTTTTTTTCACTAATGATATGCTTCAAATTTTGAAAGATACTTGAAAAGGTCCCCTGTGGGGCAGTAAGTATCCTGTACAAAGACATTAAAAAGTCTGGCATCTAATCCACATTTTACACAGCGGTCGACTTTCTAACGACTGGAAGCAAGTCATACATTTTCTGAACCCTGAATAGAGTTCATGTAATTGGAGCAGAATTTATTGCAATGAAGTACTTAATAGTGCCAAGAAACAACAAAACTGGGAACTCGAAAAACTGTAGATTCTACTGTGAAAGATAGTTTTCCGTAAGAAAATTTTAAGTTTTCTGCACATTCCAGAATTTTTTATGATTTACTTGATACCCATCAAACTTATATCAGCCATCTCTTCATTTAAAAAATGTTAAGAAAAAAATGACCTATGTTTATCTCAAATGTTAATGTCACATTTAATTACATAGATAAGAAGTTATATCTGATTCTATGCTTAATATTAAAAATTCTTATCTAAGTAATGGTGATAAGAAAAAATAGCATATTTTTCTAGGACTATATTGTACACATTTAATTAAGACCAACTCTTCTAAGCCCTGTTCTCCCTTGCTCACCCCATACCCCTCAGGAAATAGAGGGAAGGTCTGATGTCTGTGAAGAATGGTCAGTTTGACATTCGAGAGAATGGAGAATTGCATTATTTTCAAACAAACGAATGAGTAAAAAGAGTGCCCAGAAGAGGGCAAGAGCAGGATTTCGAAGCTAAAGAAAATGTCTACAATTTCCACTGGGCCTCGTTTCCTAGATTTTTACAACTCCCCTCACTTTGTCATCATGAATTTCTTAGGGAAATAATAAAAGTATCTAGAACTCAAAATATAAGGCTATTTTGGTATAATGATGCAAGCATGGGTTTGAATTTTGGGTAACATTATCAACTGGATAGGAATGACAAGGGTTGGGATTCCTTTCAGGCAAACCCCATCTTAGCAGTACAGGGTCTCTAATAATACTGAATCCTGCTGACCACTCCTGAAAGCGATGCTTTCTCAATTCTGACTAGAGAAGCAGGTGAGAAGTCCCTCGGACCACAGAGACAAATCCTATCCTTTTTCTTCTCTCATTACCATGCCCAACCTGCTATGGGAAGATTGTAGTGCTGCCCATCTTGCTTCCCGCTCTGGGAAGAGCGGTGGATGGTGGTGGCAATATGTGAATATGAACCAAGCATGTGCTTCAGCCTGAAAGAGTGTGGTCCTTGTCACCAGTCACAGCCAAAAGTAAAATAATCTAAAACATTTCTTACTAGGTAACTGGATAATTTCTCTACTATCCTCAGTACACAAAAATCCTTCTTCAGGTGGGATCCAGCCCAATACTGAACATCCACATTATACTCACTACAGTGGGAAAAATCCACTTCTCTCCACACTGCCCCACACTAGTGGATGACTGCCAACCACCATCACATCTCTGAGAAAGAGTTGCAGAAGGTAGGCGAAACACCTAAATTATAATTGAAAAGAGAAATATATGTGGACGATGAGCTTCATTACCAAATTCACATAAATATTTAATCGATTTTTGACATGTGGAAAGAAAAGGAAATAAATGGTCCTTAAAAATCAAAACTAAAATATAAAATTTCATTCAACAGTTTTTCCCAGTATTTTTGTTTTTTAATGGAAGGAAAGAAAGCCGGGTTTGCCAGAAATACATGTCTGTTGACATATATATTTAATTCTATTTGCTAGTATTTCTATTTTTAACCTGTCAATGTAGGTTAAAACTATATATTTTTTCACTGTTTAACAGCTGATAAATAATTCTGTTCTTAAAAACCAAGGATAATAATGTTAGAGTACAGAATCAGTCGCTCTCTGAATATTAATGTACTAAGCTTATTAGTAGAGTGCATGATTAAAAAAACAGATTTTAATAACTATCAAAAACATAAAAGTTATGTTCACATGTCTGCGTGTATAAATTTATGTTTATTCAGCACAGAGTGGATGTTTCTATACTTACGTTTAGAGGGAAAAAACCCAAAATCTTCCTTTCGAACAAGAATAATTTGTTTGCAAAAGTTTGTAAATTCAAAATAGAAGAGAGATGTTTATAATATTTTACAACTGTATACTTCATTGTGTGTAGAACAGTGTTTCTTGAGCTGTCCTTAGGTTGTTGTAGTTTTACTTGAAAAAAATAACTTATGGAACCACATACCGTTTTATATGCACACACACACACATACACATACACACACACACACACATGCACACAACTCCCTTAATATCAAAGTAATTAAATATATAAAAGCAGTAGTTTTTTTAGTTATAGAACTCATAAGAATCATTGGAATATCTGTTTTAAAAATTATTTTGGCTTTGAGTTTCCTGAAATTCTGATTTAATAAGTCTTGAAAGGGGCTCAGAATATATTTTTAAATAAGTACAGTAGGTTATTTTAATGCAGGTAATACATATTTGGAAAATCACTGATATAAAATTACATTTGGCATCAATTTACTTTTTGTATGTGTGTTTGTGTATGTGTATGCATCACAGCCAAATATTTTAAAGTGAATGAAGATAAAACTGTGCTGTTAACTTTAGGAAAAGAAGCACCCTCCTTCTCATCTATTTTCCTACTTCCCTCTACCATTATTGAGAAATAGTGACGATCTCATTAGCTGGTACATTTTATTGGCCATTGTGCCTGATCAAATATTGAACGCACCTAGATTTGGCTTTTTAATGCATCCTAGGAACCCTCTGCTTCAAGAGAGCAGTCCCAGGGAGTTATCATGAAGCCTCTACTTGGCCCATTTATCACAAGTCCTAATCAGGTCATGAAAATAAAGTGCAGTCATGAACGGGATTAGTACCCTTGTAAAAGAGACCCCAGACTACTCCCTCACCCCTTCCACCCTGTGAGGACAGAGGGAGAAGACAGCTATCTATGCAGCAGGGAGCAGACCCTCACCAGATACCCAGTCTGCTGGAATTCTGATCTTTGACTTTCCAGAACTATGAGAAATAAATTGCTGTTGTTTATAAGCCATCCAGTTTATGGTATTTTGTTACAACAGCTCAAGCTGCCAAGGCCCCTCCCTCCCTTTTGCCCTGACCCACTGAATATCAGGGATACTCAAGAAGTCTCCATCATAGTTATAGAATTCAAATACTTACAGTGCATTCACCTACACTAGGGGAGTTGGGTTTATCAAAGAACGTCAACAGAGAAGAATAGTCCTCATCATATGAGAAAGATTCACCTTCCTGCATTGAAGGGAAAGAAAATGTAAACGAATTAATCATCCATCCAAAGACAATAAATATAACCAGGAAAAAAAAAAAAAGGTATCCATAGGGAGCCTTGACTTAGAGGATGAGGTTAGTCCAGAAATTGTGGAGGAACATTGGTCAGGAAGCTGAACCACTACAGGATGTTTAACATAAACAATATGTTACTGTTAAGGAATCATTTAGAGCATTGACTGTTGCAGAAGGCAGGTTAATGGGAATAGAGGAATATTCTTAAGAGAAGGTTTGGATCTTAGAAGGTTACAAGCTTACAGAAGTTACAGATGTAATTTATGAATAAAATTTCTTTTAAATATGGGTCTAGAAATCAGAAGGTTTTTTTTTTATTATTTTTTGTTTCACTGGCAGTGGTCCCCAATTTTTTTGACACCAGGGACAGGTTTCATGGAAGACAATTTTTTCCACCAAAGAGGATTGGGGGGCCAGAGCTCAGGCAGTGATGCAGTGATGGGAAGCAGCTGTAAATGAGCTTTGCTAGCTTGGCACCCTCCTCCCTCCCCCAGAGGCTGTTCCTAAGTTTCATGGAAGACAATTTTTCCACAGACTGGGGAAGGGGGTTGGCGGGGAGCTCTGTGGCCTGGTCTCAAACAGGGACCGGGGATTGGGGACCGCAGTACTGGGGCAAGGACGAAAAACAAAGACATTTAGTAGTTTAACAGCAGAGAAAAATCAAAGATCCCAGGGACAAAATGCTAATCCTCCTCTCGCCAGTTGGACCAGGGGCCAAGAAATTAGTAAAAAGAAACCCCTGAATATGGCAGAGTCAGGAATGGACACCTGCTACCGGTGGTTGAAAGGCTGCCATGTGTGGTTGTGTGTTGTGAACTCTACAATTTGAATAAAAGTATGAAGAGGTGCTGTTAATACCAAAAAAATGAAGAGATGTGATAGAAGAAGCCCATGAATAGGTAATTCAGTCATTTTTTTGGTGAATTTCAAGGAGACATGAGTTCTTTTGTTGTTGTTGTTGTTTTAATGAGAAAACTAGAATGGCCCAGCCATGGAAAATGTGCCTGGCAAATACATGGGGCCTGGAGTCTAAAGATGAGACTCACTGAACATGGATCACGCAGAAACACAAGAGATCAAGCACATGACCAGCACAGACATGGAATTGGCTTCCACGGTGGAATTACCCTATTCAGGGAGGAAAGACAGAGAATACATTTTTTTGAAAATCAATTTTTTTTCAGACTCAGAAACCATCAATATTATATTTCTTTCTAAATATAATCACACAGGCAAAATGTGGCAAAGTACATTAGCAAAACAAAGATATATTCTCAAAAGAGAAAAAAAGGAAGAAGAAATTCTGTTCAGAAAAAGTGTTAGCCCTAAGAACAAGAAATCGTTCAATTTAAGAAACAAGTTAATTTTTTAAAAAATGTAATAGACCTAACAGAATGGGGTAGAGAAGCATTGGGGAGAAATGTGAAGTGAACAAAAAAATAGTGGATTCTGACCCAGCTGCTGCCAAAAAAAATAAATAAATAAAAGAAAGAAGGTGATAAAGGCCAATTGTTTTTCTGTCACTGAAGAAGCAAAATTTAATCAAGGTCTACAACATTCAAAAATTATTGATAAGCATGTTTGCAAGTAACATATAAGCAGGACAGATGGATCCTTAGTGGAAGCAGCAGGGAAGCTTTGCGTTTCAAAACTTTCACGATAGAATATTAAATAGAACATTGTAGGTTCTACAACACATAATAAATATTGTGATACTGTATAAGAAAGACACCTGCATCTGAATGTTTATAGCAGCACAATTCACAATTGCAAAGATGTGTATACAACCCAAATGTCCATCAATACATGAGTGGATTAATAAAATGTGGTATATGTATACCATGGAGTACTATTCAGCTTTAAGAAACAATGGTGATATAGCACCTCTTGTATACTCCTGGATAGAGCTGGAACACATTCTACTAAGTGAGG
>CAUYSK010076330.1:0-11994 GCA_963575035.1 Avahi laniger
ACAAAAACCATATGATTCTCTCAATAGACTCAGAAAAAGCATTTGACAAAATTCAACACCCTTTTATGATAAGAACGCTTAACAAAATAGGCATAGATGGGGCTTGCCTAAAAATGATACAAGCCATTTATGACAAACCCATAGCCAACATCATACTGAATGGGGAAAAACTGAAAGCATTCCCCCTTAGAACTGGAACCAGACAAGGTTGCCCACTATCTCCACTTCTATTCAACATAGTGCTGGAAGTCCTGGCCACAGCAATCAGCCAAGAGAGTGGAATTAAAGGCATACGAATGGGAACAGAAGAGATCAAACTCTCACTATTTGCTGATGACATGATATTATATCTAGAAAACCCCAAGGATTCAACCAAGATTCTCCTGGAATTGATAAATGATTTCAGTAAAGTCTCAGGATACAAAATCAATACACATAAATCAGAGGCTTCATATACGCCAATAGCAGTCATACCAAGAACAAAATGAAAGACTCAATTCCCTTCACAATAGTAACAAAGAAAATAAAGTACCTAGGAATATATTTAACTAAGGAGGTAAAAGACCTCTACAGAGAGAACTATGAAACATGGAGGAAGGAAATAGCAGAGGATGTAAACAGGTGGAAAACCATATCATGCTTGTGGGTCAGCAGAATCAACATTGTTAAAATGTCTATACTACACAAAGTGATCTACAGATTCAATTCAATCCCTATTAAAATGCCAACTTCATTCTTCGAAGATGTAGAAAAATTAATTTTACGTTTCATATGAAACCAGAGAAGACCCTGCATAGCAAAAACAATTCTAGGCAACAAAAACAAAATGGGAGGTATCAATTTACCAGACTTTAAACTTTATTATAAGGCTGTAGTCATCAAAAATGCTTGGTACTGGCACAAAAACAGAGCCATTTACCAGTGGAACAGAACTGAGGACCCAGATATAAAACCGTCCTCATATAGCCATCTAATCTTTGACAAAGCAGACAAAACCATACACTGGGGAAAAGAATCCTTATTCAATAGATGGTGCTGGGAAAACTGGATAGCGACATGTAGAAGACTGAACCAGGATCTACACCTTTCACCTCTCACAAAAATCAACTCACGTTGGATAGCAGATTTAAGCCTAAGGAGTGAAACTATTAAAATTCTAGAGAAAAATGTTGGAAATACTCTTCTAGACATTGGCCTAGGCAAAGAATTGGTGAAGAAGACCCCAAAGGCATTCGCAGCAACAACAAAAATAAATAAATGAGACCTGATCAAATTAAAAAGCTTCTGCACAGCAAGGAAACAATCTTTAGAACAAACAGACAACCTACAGAATGGGAGAAAATTTTCGCATGCTACAAATCCAATAAAGGGTTGATAACTAGAATCTACTTAGAACTCAGGAAAATAAACAAGAAAAAATCAAACTACCCTATTGAAAAGTGGGCAAAGGACATGAACAGAAAGTTTTCAAAAGAAGACAGAATAATGGCCAAAAAACATGAAAAAATGCTCAACATCTCTAATCGTCAGGGAAATGCAAATCAAAACCACAATGAGATATTACTTATCTCCAGTGAGACTGACCTTTATCCAAAAGTCCCAAAACAATAAATGTTGGCATCGATGTGGAGAGATAGGAACACTCATGCACTGCTGGTGGGACTGCAAATTAGTGCAACCCCTATGGAAAGTAATATGGCGATACCTTAAAGAGATACAAGTAGAATTGCCATTTGATTCAGCAATCCCATTACTGGGTATTTACCCAAAGGAAAAAAAGACATTCTATAATAAAGACATCTGAACTAGAATGTTTGTAGCAGCACAATTCACAATTGCAAAGATGTGGAAACAACTCAAGTGCCCATCAATACATGAGTGGATTAATAAAATATGGTATATGTACACCATGGAGTACTATTCAGGTATAAGAAACAATGGTGATATAGCACCTCTTGTATTCTGTTGGATAGAGCTGGAACACATTCTACTAAGTGAGGTAACCCAAGAATAGAAAGACAAGCACCACATGTACTCAGCATCAAATTGATATTAACTGATCAATACATAGGTAAGTACACATATAAGAATAACATTTATTGGATGTCGGGCAGGGAGGAGGGAGAGGGGGAAGAGGGAGAGGGGGAGGAGGGGATGGGTATATTCATACACAAAGAGTGTGATGCGCACCATCTGTTGGAGACACACTTGAGGCTCGGACTTGGGGGGGGCAAGGGCAACATATGTAACCTAAACATCTGTACCCCCATAATATGCTGAAATAAAAAAATAGTCATACGTGATGGTGAAAGACTGAATACTTTTCTTCTCAGATGAAAAACAAGGCAAGTATATTCACTCTCACCAATACTATTCAACAAAGTACTGGAAGTTCTAGACATTGTAATAAGGAAAAAAAAAGAAATAAAAGGCATATGAAAAAGGAAGCAATAAATATATCCCTATTTGGTCCAAGCTAATGAAATAAGACAAGAAAAGGAAATAAAAAGTATACAGATTGGGAAGGAAGAAATAAAACTATCTTTGTTTGCAGATGACATAATGATCCGTGTGGAAAATCTGAAAGAATTAACAAAAAAACCTCCTGTAACTGATAAGTGATTATAGAAGAGTTGCAGGATACAAGATTAATACATAAAAGCCTATTGTTTTCCTATATGCCAGCAATAAACTAGTGTAATCTGAAATTCAAAATACAGTGTTATTTACTTAGCACCCCCAAAATGAAATACTTAGGTATAAATATAACAAAATATGTACAATATCTGAATGAGGAAAACTACAAAACTCTGATGAAAGAAATAAAAGAACTAAATAAATGGAGAAATATTCCATATTTATAGATAGAAATACTTAATATCGTCAAGATGTCAGTTCTTCCCAACTTAATCTACAGCTTCAATGCAATCCCAATCAAAATCCCAGCAAGTTATTTTGTGGATATCAACAAAGTGATTCGAAAATTTATATGGAAAAGCAAAAGACCTAGAATAACCAACTCAATATTAAAAGAGAACAAAGTCAGAGAATTGACACTACCTGACTTCAAGACATACTATAAAGTTATAGTAATGAAGATACTGTGATATCAGCAAAAGAAGAGACAAATAGATCAATGGAACAGAATACAAAGCGTAGAAACAAGCTGATATAAATACACTCAACTGATCTTTTAGTAAGGAACAAAGGAAATACAGCCGAGAAAAGACACTCTTTTCAACAAATGGTGGTAAAACAACTAAACATCCACATGCCAAAAAAATGATACAGACCTTACACCCTCCACAAAAATAAACTCAAAATGAATCACAGATCTAAATGTAAAATGTGAAACCATAAATCTCCTAGAAGATAACTTAGGAGAAAAATATATATCACCTTGGGGTTGGTGATGACTTTGTAGTTGTAACACTAAAGGCATAATCCATGAAAGAAAGAAGTGATAAGCTGGACTTCACTAAAATTAAAAATTCCTGCTTTGCAAATGACACTATCAAGATAATGAAAAGACAACCTACAAACTGGCAGAAAATATTTGCAAAAGATATTAGATAAAGGACTGTTATCCAAAATATACAGAGGACTCTTAAAACTCAACAATAAGACTGCAAATGTAGTTTAAAGATCTTAAAAGACGCTTCATCAAAAAAAAGATACAGACAGTCCCTGAATTACAATAGTTCAATTTATGATTTTTCTATTTTACAATGGTGCAAAAGCTATACACATTTAGTATAAATCATATTTGAGTACTTATATAATCATTCTGGTTTTCATTTTCAGTATAGTATTCAATAAATTACATGAGATATTCAACACTTTATTATAAAATAGGCTTTGTATTGGGTGGTTTTGCCCAACTGTAGGCTGATGTAAGGGTTCTGAGAACATTTAAGGTAGGCTAGGCTAAGCTATGATGTTTGGTAGGTTAGATATATTATATGCATTTTCTACTTAGGATATATCCAACTTATGACAGGATTATCAGGACATAAGCCCATCTTAAGTCAAGGAGCATGTGTACAGATATAAAAAAAGCATATGCAAAGGTGCTTCACATTACATGTCATCAAGGAAATGCAAATTAAAACAACAATATGATACCATAACAGACCTATTGGCCAAAATTAAGAACATTGACAACAACAAATGGTGGTGAGGAGGTGGAGCAAGAGCAACTCTCATTAATTGCTGGTGGGAATGCAAACCGGTACAGCCACTTTGGAAGACAGTTTGGTGGTTTCTTACAAAACTAAACATACTCTTACTGTACAACCTAATCCAACAATCATGCTCTTTTGTACTTACCCAAAGGACTTGAAAACTTATGCCCACACAAAAACCTGCATGTAAATGTTTACTGAAGCATTATTCATAATTGCCAAAACTTGGAAACAGCCATGATGTCCTTCAATAGGTGAATGGATAAGCAACATGTGATATACCCATACACGGAATCTTACTCAGTGATTGAAAACATAAGCTATCAAGCCATAAAAAGACATGGAGGAAATTTAAATGAATATTACTAAATGAAAGAAGCCAGTCTTAAAAGGCTACATACTGTATGATTCCAAACATATGACATTCTGGAAACGGCAAAACTATGTAGACAGCATAAAAATCAGTGATTTCCAGGAGTTGGGAGGAGGAAGTGATGAACAGAAGGCCACAGAGGATTTTTAGGGCAGTGAAACTAATCTGTGACATTATAATGGTGGAAACATGTCATTATATATTTATCCAAACATATCAAATATACAGCAGCAGGAATGAACCCTAATATGAACTATGAACTTTGAGTGATAATGATGTATCAATGTAGGTTCATCAACTCTAAAACATATACTACACTGGTAGGGCTGGCTAAGCATGTAGGAGGGGCAGGAGATACATGGGAAATCTCTGTGCCTTCTGCTCAATTTTGCTGTGAACGTAAAACTACTCTAAAAAATAAATTGTATTAAAAATGTCTCTTCAGGAGGGGCCTCAAAATGGCCGACTAGAGGCATCCAGTGTTTACCTCTTCCACAAAGAAAAACCAAAACAGTGAGTAGATAATCATACTTCGAACAGATCATCTAAGAGAGAACAATGGAAATCAACCGAGAAGTGAGAGGAAACATTTAAGGCAAGGAAGGAGAGGGAAGTGAGGCAGCTTGCTTAACCAGAATCAGTTGGGAGCCCAGAGAGGATCACCAATTTGGGGAAAGAATAAATGAGAGATCCCCAGTGGTCCACGTTCTCACTGCAGACTCCTGCAATCCTAGCCAAGGGAGAGCTCTTCAACCATTCTGGGCCCTAAGACTACCACAGGGAACTGTCCAGAAACCATGTGACATTATTGCTACAGAGAGGGAGCTCACACTGGGTTTCACACACCACCCCTCCAGTCCTAAGCAGCTACAGCATGGGAACATTTTGGAAGCCTAGCCCCCACCAGACTACATCCTGTTTTCAGGCCAAACAGCCCCAGCATCTTCACAGCCCTGAAACCCCACTGACATCCCCCATCCACAGCCACAACCACAGCTAGCTACTACAGCCAGGGCCTAAGCAGATAGCAACGCTGCTTCCCCCAGCAGTGGACCAATGCACATTTTCCCATCCCCTAAGATCAGACTCCTTACCCCTAAGCCTCTGTAGGGTCCAAAGCCTGAGCCACTGGCAGTGACCCCACTATTCCCAGTAACAGGACTGCTGCAAATTGAAAGCACCCTGAGGACAGGGTACCCCACCACAGCCACCACCTGGAAATGAAGTGTGTGCTCCCCAGCCACCTGCTTATGGCTGCTGCCATTGAAAACAACTCTGACCTCTAGCTGTAGGTCCACAGCATATCTGCTGCCACCCCTACCCAAGCATTCTACCAGGGACCTGGGTATCAGTCTGCCCCTGCCTACTATAGCCAGCACCAACACACACTACTCGGGGAATTGAGGGAAATATTGCCTAGCTGGCTCCACCCCTCCTCCCAGTGCCCAAGAACACCATATGGGAGCTGGAGGATTGCCCTGTCCCACCACCACCATTGACACCTGAGCACTCTACCAGGGGCCTAAAGATGGGCCCACCCAACTTGCCACTACTATCACAGCTGGTACCCACCCACACATGCCACCTGTGGGTCTGGGGACTGGTCCAAATAGTCCATTGCAGCCATCCCCAACACTAGCACAGACCACTTAGAGTCAAAGGGTTGCACTACCACTGCTACTGCCACTGCCCACATTATGCCCACCACTCAGGGGCCCAAGGACCCACTCACGAACCTGTCCTACCATTGCCACTGCCAGCACCTGAGCAAGGGTGACTGGAGGCCCAAGAATTGGCATATCTGGACCTGCTAACACCTGTGCCACCACATGCCCCCACTCTGGGGCCCAAGGACAGGCATGCTTAGCCTGCCATTGCCACCACTGGGGCCCATGGACTGGTCCAACTAGCATCCCTGTCCCCGGGAAAACTTTACCACAGCTGTACCCTAAGGCAACGAGGAAATCACAGACACCACTGATGCTGTTGACAGCTAAAAAAATTATATGGAGGCTATACTGCTGCACATATCCAGAATCAAAGCCAAAGTGCCTTACCCAACCAACATCACAGATACATATTTGGAAAAAGTCCTCCCTTACAAAAGCAAATCCAAAAAATTGGAAGAAATGACTATTATATCAGATGCACATATATCAATGTAAGGACAAAAGAAACATGGAAAATCAAGGAAATATGACACCTCCAAATTAATAATTCTCCAGCAACAGATTAAAATGAAAAGGAAATTTATGAAATACCAGAAAAAGAACTCAAAATAATGATATTAAAGAATTTCAGTAAGATACAAGAGAAACAGGTAAACAATACAAATAAATCAGAAAACAATCAGGATATGAATGAGAAATTTATGAGTTAGATAACAAAGAAAAACAAACAGAAATCCTAGAACTGAATAATTTATTGGATAAAATAAGAATACATTTGAAAGCTTCAACAATAGATAGACTAAATCAAACAGAAGAATTTTAGAACTTGAAGATAAGTTTTTTGAAATAATTCAGTCAAACAAAAATAAATAAAAAAGAATGAACAAAGCCTATGTGGCATATGGCACACCATAAAGTGACCAAATACTTGAATTTTCAGTGTCCCAGAGGTGAAGAGAAAACCAAAAGAATAGAAAACCTATTTAATTAAATAATAACCAAGAGCACCCCAAATATAAAAAGAGATTTATATGTCCAGATACAGGAGGCTTAGAGATACCCAAACAGATACATTCAAAAAGGTCTTATCCATATCACATTATAATAAAATTGTCAAATTCAAAGACAAAGAGAGAATTCTAAAAACAGCAAGAGAAAAGCATCTACTCACAGACTTAAATGTAGACTGAAAACTGTAAAACTACTGGAAGAAATCATAGGGAAACACTTCAGGACATAAGTGTAGGCAAAGATTTTGTGGGTAAGACATGAAAAGGATAGGCCACAAATTTAGAAATAGACAAATTGTGCTATGTTATAATAAAAAGCTTCTTCACAGCAAAGGAAACAATAGCAGAGTGAAGAGACAACATTTGCAAGCTATTCATCTGACAAGGGACTAATATCCAAAATATACAAGGAATTGAAACAACTCAACAGTTAAAAATAATTCCATTAAAAAATAGGCAAAGGACACAAATAGACATTTCTATTATATGGAAAACAGTTTGGAGATATATCAAAAACTAAAAACAGAGTTACCATATGATCCAGCAATCTCACTACTGGGTGTTTATTCAAAGGATAGAAAATAAATATATCAAAGGGATACCTGCATCCCCATGTTTATTGTAGCAGTATTCAAAATAGCATTTGAAGGCATGAGATGGAGTAGAGAAATAAAGTAAATTAAAAAAAAGAAAAAAATATTCACAATAGCAAAGGTATAGAAGCAACCTAAGCATCTATCAACAAATGAATGCATAAAGAAAATGTGGCATATATACACGATGAATACTATTTGGCCAGAAAAAATGAAATCATGTCATTTACAGTAACATGGATGGAACTGGAGATCATTATGTTAAATGAAATAAGCTAGGGACAAAAAGATAAATATCACATGTTCTCAATTATATGTGGGAGCTAAAAAGTTGATCTCATGGAGGTATAGAGATACCAGAGGATGGGAAGGGTGTGTGTGTTGGGCAGGGGAATAAACAGAAGTTGGTTAATGGATATAAATATACAGTTAGATAGAAGGAATAAGTTCTAATTTTCTGTAGCAGAGTAGGGTTAACAACGATGTATTGTGTATTTCAAAATAGTTAGAAGAGAGGACTTGAAATCTTCCCAACACATAGAAATTATATATACTCAAGGTGATGGATCATCTAAATGCCCTAACTTGATCATTACACATTCTAGGCATGTAACAATATATCACATGTACCACATAAATATGTATAAATACAATGTATCAATAAAAAATAAAAGCCAAAAAAAAGAAAAAAGTCTCTATTTGCATATGACATGACTATCTACCTATAAAATCTCAAGGAATCTACAAAACAATTCAACTTACTAATAAGTAAGTTCAACAAGGTCACAGAATATAAGATTAACACACAAAAATCAATCACATTTCTATACATTAACAATTAACATGTAGAAATAAAAATTAAAACAGAATACTATTTATAGCTGCTCGAAAGAAAATGAAATACTCAGGTTTACACTTAACAAAATAAGTACTGGATCTGTATACTTAAAATTATGAAATGATGATGGAAAAAATCAAAGAAGATCTAAATAGAGAACAATACCACATTTATGGATTAGAAGACATATCATAGTAAAGACGCCAATTGTTCCCATATTGATTTACTGGTTTAATGCAATACCAAACAAGTTTTTTTTTTTTTGTAGGCATAGACATGTTCATTCTAAAATATGTATGGAAAGGCACAGACTCTACAATAGCTAAAACAATCTTGAAAAAAAAGTAAGAAGAAAAGGAGAAATCACTCTACGCAATATTAATATGTAGCTACACTAATCAAGATAGCGCGGTGTTGGTGGAGGGTTAGACAAATAGATCAATGGAACAGAATAGAAAACCCAGAAGTAGACCTACACAAATACGCCCAACTGATTTTTGACAAAGGTGCAAAAGCAATTCAATGGAGGAAGAATACCCTTTTCAACAAATGGTGCTGAAGTAACTGGATATCCATGGGTAGAAAAAAATGAACCTAAACCTTACATGCTATTAAAAAAAAATAACTCAAAATGGATCACAGACTTTAATGTAAATTATAAAAATATAAACTTTTTAGAAAAAAATAGAAGAAAATTGTGGAGATCTAGAGCTTGGCAAGCTTTCTTAGACTTGACATCAAAAGCATGATCCAGCTGGGCATGGTGGCTGACACCTGTAATCCCAGAAACTTGGGAGAGGCTGAGGCAGGAGGATTATTTGAGCTCATGAATTTGAGACCAGCCGGGGTAATATAGCAAGAGTCCATCTCTTAAAAAAAAATGAAAAAAAATAGCTGGGTATGGTGGCACACATTTGTAGTCCCAGCTACTTGGGAGGCAGAGGCAAGAGGACCACTTAAACCAATCAACAAACTGGACCTCATTAAAATGTAAAACTTTTGCTCTGTGAAAGCCCATATGAAGTCGATGAATATATATGCTACACGCTGGGAGAAAATACTTTCAAACCTCATATCTACTGACAAAGGGCTAGTACTTACAATACATAAAGAATGTTCAAAACAGTAAAAATAAAACAATCCAATAAGAAAATAAGCAAAATACATGAATATACATTTTACCAAAGAAAATATCCAGCTGGCCAATAAGTACATGAGAAGATAATCAATATCATCAAGCATTAGGGAAATTCAAATTAAAACTACAATGAGATCTGATACACCTATCAGAATGTCTAAAATAAAAAACAGTGACAACATCTAATATTGGTGAATATGCTTAGAAACTGGATCACTCATACATTGAAAATGCATGTTCATAATTTGCTGATAGAAAAGTAAGTTATACAGCCACACTGAGAAACAGTTTGGCATTTTCCTATAAAACTAAACAACCAAGTATCATACTACCCAGCCATTGCATTCTTGGGCATTTACTCCTGAAAAATTAAAACTTGTGTTCACACAAAAACCTACACACAACTGTATATAATAGCTTTATTCAATAGCCCAAACCTGGAAATATACCTGTCTTTAACAGGTGAAAGGTTAGTTAACTGTGGTATATCTATACCATGAAACATCATTCAGTAATATAAAGGAATGAACACATGCAATGATGTAAATGGATCTCAAGGGAAATATGCTGAATAAAAAAACTCATCCCCAAAAGTCACATACTATATGATTCCAGTTATGTAACCTTCTTGAAATGACAAAATTTTAGAAATTGAAACATATTAATGGTTGCCAAGGGTTGAGGGGAATGGTGAGAAAGAGATGAGTGTGGTTATAAAAGGGCAACCAGAGGGATGGATCCTTGCAGTAATGTAACTGGTATCTCGACTGAGGTAGAGGATACATAAACCTATATGTGTAATAAAACTCTACAGAACTAAATAACACACATGGATATTAGTACAACTGGACAAAATGAATAAGATTGTTGGATTGTATCAATGTCAACATAATGGTTGTGACCTTGTATTATAGTTTTATAAAATGTTATCAGTAGCATTTCTACATATTAATAACAGTCAAGCTGAAAGTCAAATCAAAGAATCAATACATTCACAATAGCTACAAAGAAAATACAATGCTTGGCACTATACTTAACTACAGAGGTGAAAGATCTCTACAAGGGAACTATGAAAGAATGATGCAAGAAATCACACATGACATAAACAAATGGAAAAACACTTCATGCTAATGGATTGGTAGAAGCAATATTCTTAAAATGTCCATACTGCCCAAAGTGATTTACAGATTTAATGCAATCTACATCAAAATACTGATATCATATATGACAAATCCAGAAATATTAATTCTATGTTTCAATTGTAACCAAAAAAATAGCACAAACAGCCAATGCAATCTTAAATAAAAGGAATAAATCTGGAGACATCACATTACCAGATTTTAAATTATACTGCAAGGCTACAGTAACCCAAACAGCCTGTTACTGGTATAAATGTAGAGACATAGACCAAAGGAAGAGAAGAGAGAACCCAGATATAAAACCATCTCCTTACAACCAACTGATCTTCAACAAAGCAGACAACAACATACACTGGCAAGAGGAAACCCTATTTAATAAATGGTGCTGGGAAAACTGGATAGCCACATTCAGAAGAGTGAAACAGGACCCCTATCTATCACCATATACAATAATTAATTCAAGATGGATAGGAGACTTAAATGTAAGGCATGATACCATAAAAATTCTAGAATAAAATGTAGGAAAAACTCTTCCAGACATGGGCTTAGGCAAAGAATTTATGACTAAGACCCCTAGGCAGCAGCAGCAAAAGTAAATAAATGGGGCTTAAGTTAAAAGCTTCTGCACAGCAAAGAAAATGATCAACACAGTAAATAGACACCTACAGAACAGAAGAAAATATTTGCAAACTATACATCTGATGAAGGGGTAATATCCATAATCTACAAAGAAGTCAGACAAATCAGCAAGAAAAAAACAAACAACCCCATTAAAAAGTGGGCAAAAGACATGAACAGAAGTTTTTCAAAAGAAGACAGGCTAATGGCCAACAAACATATGAAGAAATTCTCGACTTCCCTAATCATCAGGGAAATGCAAATTAAAACCACAATGAAATACCAATTTACCCCTGTCAGAATAGCCATTATTAAAAAGTCAAAAAACAACGGATGCTGGCATGGATGCAGTGAGAAAAGAATGCTTGTATTCTGTTGATGGGCATACTAAAAGCCCTGACTTAAGCCTTATACAAGATATCCATGTGACA
>CAUYSK010076331.1:0-17078 GCA_963575035.1 Avahi laniger
AGAGACCCTGAGCTCGGGTTGACATTAAGGGTATGGGAGTCTGTCCTCACACTGGATCCCAAGGTGGCTTCCCAAGCAGGGGGCTTCTCTTCCTCAGTCTCCACTGGCTCCTTGGTCTCCTCGGCCCCTGAAGACTGGGACCCTACGGTGAGCTGCTGCATTGACTCACCATGGCAGGAGGACTCCCGAGGCCACGCTCTTCTCCCGTAGCTCATTCCTGGCCATCGCTGGATTGGACTCAGCTCTGAGTTGCCTCTCCTGGCCCCCAGGACCTTCTCACTGTGCCAGGTTCTGCATGTGAGGGGCTGAGAAGGCCATCTGCCTTCCTGTCCGGTGGAAGGAGCCTCTGAGTGCCCATGGTTGTCACCAGACTGGGTCCTTCTCAGGTCCATCTGGATGTTCTCACTCACAGGTGTAGGGGCAGGGAGAGGACCAGTCAGGGTGAGGACTGACTTTATCTCCTTCTCTCCTGGACCGTCCCAAGGATCTTCTCCCAGGAACTTGGCAACCTCGGCTGTGGAGTTGTCCCCAGATTCACAGGTAGCCCAGGAGGGAAGGTGGAGAGTGGAAGGGGTGAGGGTTGAGCCTTTTTCAACATAAAGAAATTTTTTGTCTTGAGGTTCTTGAGGGGTAGGCCCCACCTGTGCCTCACCCGCAACCTTCTGGATGCTTCCAGCTGGATCCAGGAGAAGTTCCCGCAAGGTGTCTTGGCAGGATTCCCGACTCTTTGAGGATGCTAGAGTTCTAGTTTCTATGTGCGTGTTTGAGGTTTCAGAAGGGGCCAAGGCTTGGTCAGTAGCAAGCCTGGAATGACGAACGCTTACAGGGATCCCGCCTTCCTTAATCTGCCCCAACTTCCTGCTCAAGTGGACTTTCAAGATGTCTTCTACATGCTCCTTGTCTGGGCTCCCTGGTAAGTCATTTCTTGTGTCACTTGAGGGTTTCATCAGGTTGCTTTCTGACTTCTCCTCAGAGCTGGCCCCTGGGAGCACTACTAGGGATCTGTCCGAATTGCAAGATAGATCTGAATCACTCCCTGGACAGTACCCCAGATCCACGCTCGAGCGTTTCCATATCTGAAATATTGCTGGGTCCTTGGACTCCATGTCCGGTATATCCTGGCTGCTTCCACCTGCGAAGGCTGAGGGCCAGGGAGACCCTTGCTGCTCCTTTGCCTGACCTGTCCCTGGAAATCTGCCCTGCGGCTGCACCCTGCCCAGAGACGGCTGATTCCTGGAGGGCAGTGTGCCCCAGTGTTGTGTGAAGCTTGTTCGTAGATGTTGCTCCCGGAGCTCAGGGTTGATAATATCTCCTGGGCGGCTGGAGACTGACTTGTGGGTCTGGGAGGCCCAGCTGTCGGGAGTGAGCTGGTTAAAGACTTCCTGAGAGTTTTTCACTATAGTGGGTAAGGCCCTCCTGCTTTCTTCTTGCTTCTTCAGAAGATGACATTCTAGTTGTTGAATAGCAGTCGGGATAGGAAATTGGGCCTTCGTGTAGATTGTTGGGCAAGATATTCCACAGACAGTTGTCTGAGGTGAATAGCATGGTGGGGTCGAGAGAGAGAGTGGGAGACAGGCCTGGGGGTGGATCCCAGCCACAGGTGGGGGCTGTGGCTGGGATGCGGCCATGTGGTAGGGCCAGGCCTGGGGCAGAAAGAGTTGCGGAGGTAGCTTAGCCTGAATTTGTACCATAAAGGAGTTAGAGAATCCATTGAATAAAACCAAGGGAAACTCTAATGGGGGACCACAGACCCTGGCAGCAGCCACCAGGGACTCGCTGTGCAGAGAGGGGAGGCCCCAGAAGAGCTGGCTGCATTTCTGCTGTAAATGGTCCCCCATGGCCTTGAGATGGGAGAGCTGCTGAGGACCCAGCAGCTGCTCTGGTTTGTCTGTCATGTTCCAGAAGCGGTGTGGGGTTGTGGTGTCCTGATCTCCGCTGGGCGACTTTACCATATTCCCCAGACAACCCCAGGAGTAGTCTGGGCTCACTTGTTTCAGAGATGACCCCTCCTTTTCTTTCTCCTTCCTCTTATCCATTAGTGTCTTCAGCAGGTTCTGGACATCAGAGTTGACGAAAGAGGGGCCATGAGCCTCCATATGCCTGGGTGTGGTGTCTCCCCAGAAGGAAGCCTCTGGTGGGTGGTTGGAAAGATGCCCCTGCTGGGATTTGCTCTTGGGTGAGGTGGAGAGGCTCCAGGCTCTGCCAGTTGTGGCAGCCACCTGCCACCAGGAGAGGGCTGAGACAGCATCGCTTGTGGGACCAAGGTCCGAGATCATTGAGATGGGAGGAGGCAACCAATAGTTGTTGTTGTGTGGAGAACAGCTCTGTGGGACAGTACCCAGTGGGGCTGCCATTGAGTCACACTGAGGATAAGCCAGGCTGGAGTCAGGAGGAGGCAAAGGGCAGGCCACAGGAGCAGGGGACCGCGGTGTGGGAGGGGAAAACGCCCGTGGCTGGGGTGAAGGGCGTTCTAGGGACAGCAAAGGCTCTGGCGGCCGGGAGGCACTCAGGGATGAGTGTGATCCAGCACACACTCGGGAGGCTGTCGGACCCGGTGACGGGGTGGAGGCCAGAGGTGGAGGGCTCTCAGCCAGGGGAGCCAGGGAAGCCACTGGGGATGAGGTGGTGGTGGGGGAAGCATCTTCCACACGCTCCCCACGTGGCAAGTGGGCTCTGGCAGGTGCTGGTTGGCACACCTTCCCCGGGGGGTCTGGACATGAGAGCTGATGAAAGCCCCCCTTGTCAGGGAGCTTCAGCTGGCGGCTGCAGGAGACAGGAAGCGCAAGCTATAGCCGGGGTGGATGGGGCCAGGGGGCCAGGCAGGGGCGGGCACCTACAGCCCACAGCCCCTCCTCTGCCCCCACATGACATCACAAAGCTCTGCCTCTCCCCGGCCCCAGGGCTCTAGTCACATCCCACCAGCTTCCCTGATCTTCCCCTCCCAGGTCAGCCTCAGACCCTGACAGGAAGGAGGACTGGGAGAGAAGGGGAGAGTTCCTCACCTTTGCAGAAGCAAAGTCAGGGCCTGAGCCCCATCCGGTTCCCTGCGGCAGTGTCTATAAGCTGGAAATCAGGAGTTGAGTTAGGTGGGAAGGGAGGGGCCTGGGGATCTTACAGAAGGCTGAGTGTCCCTCTAGGGCAGGCCATGGGGGGTAGACCCTGCAGCCCATGCCACGTGACACCGGGAATGGCAGCAAGAAGCACGGTCGTCAGTGCTTTATCATGTACACAGTGCTCCCGTGTCTGTCCCCCAGGGTCCTCACACCCCCCTGTGGGGGAGAAGACAGGGGTCCCCTCAAAGAGGAACCAGCCTTAGCCAGGCTAAGCAGCTGTCCACAGTTGGGCCTGGGGACCCCACCTCCACATCCAGGCCCCTACTGGGTAGCAGCCATTCTCCGCCCACCTGGCTTCATGCCCAGCCTGGGATCTGGGAAGAATCCTGGTTCTGATTTCCTTCCCTGGACGCCCCCCTCAGGCCTCTGCAGCCTTCAGGGACAGTGAGGCTAAGTCCCCCCTGGGGGTTCCAGGTGGAGCAGCAAAACCTTACTATTCAGAGGGCAGCTCTTCTTCCTGCTCCTGGGCCGCTCCCTCCTCTCCACCTAACGCTGAGAGACAGGAAAGATTGAGGGGCTGGGATCAGTCAGTCCTCATCCGCCTCTGCTCCGACAAGCTGCAGACGTTCCGTGCTCAAGGAGGACATGACCTTCTGCACCGAATTAATGGAGCTTTGTGTTTGTTTTTTCTTTGCTTTTACTTATTTTTAAAGTAAATGAAAAATATTTTGTTCTAACCTAAGGAGTGAAACTATTAGAATTCTAGAGGAAGATGTTGGAAATACTCTTCTAGACATTGGCCTAGGCAAAGAATCTATGAAGAAGACCCCAAAGGCAATCACAGCAACAACCAAAATAAATAAATGGGATCTGATCAAGTTAAAAAGCTTCTGCACAGCCAAAGAAACTGTCACAAGAGCAAACAGACAACCTACAGAATGGGAGAAAATTTTTGCATGCTACAAATCCGATAAAAGGTTGATAACCAGAATCTACTTAGAACTCAGGAAAATCAACAAGAAAAAATCAAACGACCCTATCAAAAAGTGGGCAAAGGACATGAACAGAAACTTTTCAAAAGAAGACAAAATAATGGCCAAAAAACATGAAAAAATGCTCAACATCTCTAATTATCAGGGAAATGCAAATCAAAACCACAATGAGATATCACTTATCTCCAATGAGAGTGGCCTTTATCAAAAAGTCCCAAAATAATAAATGTTGGCATGGATGCGGAAAGATAGGAACACTCATACACTGCTGGTGGGACTGCAAACTAGTGCAACCTCTGTGGAAAGCAATATGGAGATACCTTATAGAGACACAAGTAGAAGTACCATTCGATCCAGCAATCCCATTACTGGGCATCTACCCAAAAGAACAAACGATACTGTATAAGAAAAACCTGCACCCGAATGTTTATAGCAGCACAATTCACAATTGCAAAGATGTGGAAGCAACCCAAGTGTCCATCAATACATGAGTGAATTAATGAAATGTGGTATATGTATACCATGGAGTACTATTCAACTTTAAGAAACAATGGTGATATGGCACCTCTTGTATACTCCTGGATAGAGTTGGAATGCATTCTACTAAGTGAAGTATCCCAAGAATGGAAAAACAAGCACCACATGTACTCACCATGAAATTGGTATTAACTGATCAGCACATAATTTTACATGTAAGAATAATATCTATTGGATGTCAGGTGGGGGGAGGGGGAGAGAGGATGATGGGACGGATATTTGCCTACACAAAGAGTGCATTGTGCACCATCCAAGGGATGGGCATACTTGAAACTCGGACTTGGGGGGGAGTGGGAGGCAAGGGCAACATACATAACCTAAACATCTGTAGCCCCATAATATGCTGAAATAAAAAAAAAGTAGCAAAAGTCATTACACATAATGAGGAGATAATTGAACAACCTAAACCAAAACTTACCCAGATATTAAAAGGTAGCAGATAAGGATATTAAAACAGTTATAACTGTTCAAAAATTTAAGTTGAAATGTGAGAAATTTAAAAGAGACTCAATCCCAACCTTTAGGGATAAAAAGCGCAATGTCTGAAATTTAAAAAAATACACTGGATTGAATTAACGGCAGAAAAATAAGATCAGTAAACTCAAAGACATAGCAATAGAAACTACACAAATGAAACAAATTGGGGAAATGTATTTTTCTCTGCATTACCAAAAACATTTTAAAAAGTTTTACTTTTTGTTGGTACACAATAATTTTATATATTTATGGAGTACAATATGATGTTTTGATACATGTATTCATTGTGTAATGATGAAATCAGGATAATTGCCAAATCCATCACATCAAACATTTGTCATATTTTTGTGGTGATAGCATTCAAAATCCTCTCTGCTAGCTATATGAAATATACATTATTGTTAACTATTGTCACCGTACAGTGCAATAGAACACCAGAACTTATTACTCCTATCTAACCAAAATCCATGCTTTAAAAGGGATTATTTGTCTTAAAATAATTTTGCACTCAGGCTTGATGGAAAAACGCCAAAACTGCTGCCTGATTTTCCTAACCAAGAGAGGAGCACCTTTCAACTAGTGGAAATGGTAGCCTGGCTGGAACACTCTGGGTCTGGAGTGGCTAGAAAAATCTGGAGGTTTTGAGTAAACACACTCCAGCCCCATATTTTTCTAGTCAAATTCGGCTGATGATGATAATACCAAATGAAGCTCTTGCTACCCTGGCCTGTTCTATAGTAAAATATGAAGGATCTCTGGGATTTATATAGTAATGAATCATCAAGGAGACTCTGAATTTGGCACTTTGTTGGTGAATCTATATATCACAGTCTATTCCTGCACCCAAGGGTTGACTGTCTGGAAAAGTTGTTACCTCTCTCCAAACAATTTCAGCAATGGTTGAATTTTTGTTCTGTCTCTAATTAAGAAATATGTAGCTTCCTCCAAACCATGTGATTATTCACCAGGAGAACAGGGTGTTGTTTCATCTCTCTCAAGAGAGAAATAATCAAACAATATTGGTTGATGATGTGCTTTTATAAAATAAACAGCAGCGAAGCACATGTATTTAAAATGGGTCTTCAGGAGTAGAACTGTGAAAACAAAAGGAGATGGAAATGAAAGGAAATATCCTACAATCTCAGCTCCCTTTTGTAGTCCAGGGCTTGGCAATCGAATTTTTAAAATTCACAAATCCACGAGACTCAGAGCTGGGGAAAACTTTAAACATTATCTAATCAAATGGTTTTCAAACTTTTGTAGCTATATAAGCCTTTGTAACATAAAACGTTTCTTGGAACTCCAGTATTTTAAAGGCATACAAAAAATGATGTCTTGACTGAAGCTGGGGTAGGAAGTTCAGAACACTACCATCTTCCCAGCCCTTTTTTCAGTCATAGCTACAATAGCATCTTCCCTTTGACTCCTAAAAGGGCTCTGCAAGGCACAGCTTTTTCATATGGGGAAACTGAGCACCATAGAAAGGAAGAGCCTTAGCCAACATCACTAAGCCAGTTATTGACCAAGCTGTGATTAGAACTCAAGTCTTTACACCCAGAGTGCTTTCTGCTCTACCATATTTCTGAAAAGTCTGCAAACTTTTCAGAAAGCAATACATTTTTCTCTTATGTCCACTTTACTTGGGGGATGGATTTTCTGTTAGTGCTCTCATTCTTAAACCTTGAATTTTCATCTCATTTCCCTAGCTCATCTTTTAGTTGAGTTTCTCAGCTTGTCTGGGTAGGAGCCAGAGATTGGAACATTCACCTCAGGGAATCGTATATTCTAGTTAAAAAGCTTTCCTAAACAGCAAAGGATTTATCATTGTGAGGCTGGTACTTAATTTGATGAAAACAAAATCTATCAGGATAGTGACTGGCACATAGTGGATGTTTAATAGATGTTAGTGTCTTTTCTTTCTCCTCTTCATTAGACAAATGATAGATTGCAAGTCATCTTCCCAAATGTCAGAATAAGCAAAGCAGTTTCAAAACAATGGGATTATGATTGTGTAGATGAGTGCCTTAGCTGGGTTCCTTGAGAACCTAGGAGGTCTTGATCATTTTACTTAAAGAAATCCTAACAAAGATTCTCCCATTTTTCTCTTCCCATCTGGCATCTAAACTCTATCTCCCACTGCAAATATTCTGTCTGTGATGTGTACTCCAAATCACAAAACAAAAGAGATGAGAGTCAGTCTTTCTTAAGTGCATGATTGTGCTAATGAAATTAATCAGTTGCAATGACAGTCTTAGAGCAGCAGGGAAGCCTACAAAATAGTAGCAGTTAAGAAGTGGCTGCTGGAGAGAGAAGTAGAATGCAATCAAGGATGAAATAAAGCAAAACAAGATTGGGTTAAAAAACGCTCAGCAATCAACTGTCAATAGTGCCTTGAAATAAAAAGAAAAAGGGGTTATCATTTGAAATCTAATGAAGAAAAGGTTTGTAGATTGTTGTCCCTTTCCTTTTTTGATGTTTATTTTTCACAATAGCTTCAGTTTCTGTAAATCTAAGAAATAAGAAGAAAATGTTCTCATTAAATTATACAAATATGTGCCTCCATGGACATGGTTTAATTTAGTAAGTCAGCACATAGAAAAAAGGAGACTGGAGTGCAGGGCCCTGGGTTTGGCTCTGTCAGTTGTGTATACTCCATTGAACAAGCCCTTGCCCCTTTCTAGGCCTCAGTTTTCCCATGTAGAAAATGACAGAGTAGATTAGACACTTTAAGGTAGATCTTTTTAGTTATAATACACCAAGACCCTGGGGTTTTTGGGAAAAGTTTTGTTACAAAACAAATTTTTACTGAATTTTAGATCTGTTTGTAAGGTGGACAACTTGAGTCCTAAGTGCTAAGCTCAATTTTCTTGATGATGTTATAGAATATTCATACATTTAAGATCAAAAGATCCTGTGAAGCAAATGGGTTAATGGCTAGCTAAGTGGGTTTGTTTTGAATAGTACTTACATCTTGTTTTTAATCCCTAGATCTCAGCCACTATCTCTAGGGATAGTACTTCCAACATTTTCCAATTCCACAGCTAATATACTTCACTGCCAGGAAGCTTTGTACAATGCTTATCGTAAATTTTCTCTCCTGCAATTTCATCCATTTTCTTCTTCCCACAGCTTCAATACCTCCCTACAAAGCACTGGCAGAAGGATAGTTTGTTTGATTTTCTTTTTAAAAAATGGGGTTTAGTAGTCTAGGAAGGTATAGGGGAAAATGTTGGCAATGCAAGAAATACAAAATTTTGCGAGATTATACACATGAAAAAGGTCATAGCAAGCCATAAACCTTTCTCTGAGTCACCTTAAACTGGAAAAATCACTGTTAGGGTTTCTCCACCATAAATTTGGATGAAAAATTTGGTTCTAAGAGTGGGAGAGAAGCTGAGGCTTATGTGGTTCTTACATCTATCGATAGGCATGGTTAACTGATCAAGTACTGTGTCCCTAAAAACTATTTCCTTCCATGGTGCTTACAGAGGATATGTGGACGTTCAATTTGGAGAAAATTGATGAAAGAACTCTGGAATAAAATTGTATTTAGGGTAGCTCAGAATTGAAAACTTCCTCATTTATTCACCAGAAAATCAAGAAATGAAATAGTATCTGCAGGATGCAAGGTCACATGAATTATTTTTGAAGACGTCTTGGATGTTTTTACCACTTAGAAGAATGCCTTCATTTTTATCTTGATCAGTTTATAGTGAGTACAGGGAAACCAAATACAATGTTCTCAGAATGACTACTTATTTCATTAATTCCTTCCTTCATTTGTATATTCATTCATTCAACAAATATCTATATTATTCATCCAGTTATATAACAAATAACTATTGACCCAATATCTACTCTGCCCCAGGCATTGTGCTAGGCACTAGAGAATTATTAGTAAACTAAATAAAAATTCCCATGAAGTTTATAATCTAGTAGAGAAGATAGATTTTGACTTAAAAATTAAACCAGTAATTACTAAATTTTAATTCTATTAAATGCTACAAGTTTAGGGTGCGAATAGAGTATATAATAGTAAGATTTGACGTAGTCCATACAGGGCCTGGAAATTTTCCCTCAGGAAATGACATTTGGATTTGGATCTGAAAGGTAAATAGGAATTAGCCAAGTAAAGAGGAAGAAGCTTTTATGAAGGCCTTGAAGAATGTTTAGGTTGCCTGGGGCTGGAAAGTGGAGAGAGAATGAAGAATAATTATTCTACCAGAATCTTCTGGTAGAGTCTATTTCCTGAGGATTAAGACCAAACTCCTTAGCCTATCAGAAGGATCTTCTTCACCATCAAACTCCAATATCTCTTACTTCTGCCTGTCATCTTCTTCTTCTATCGATATGTTCCAGCCCCATGGAACTTTTCATAATTCTCTTAAAAACTGCTTTTTCATAACTAAATACATTTTGCACATACTGTTTCTTGCCCCTAGAATGTTCTTTACTTCCTTTGTTATGTAAAAAGAAAACTCCTTATTTCCTTTCTGACTCAAAAAAGTCATGCCTTCTGACAAAATTTATCTGACTTCCCATTCAGGAAGACTTGGTTGTGTGGACCCCCCTGTTTTTTTATAAATCTTTCCATTAGAGCATTGATCGCACAATTGTAATTTGCAATTTTCACACTGTGTGTCAGTTTCTCATACACTGGGTTCCTCAGGACACAAATAGCCAACTTTATAGTCATATTATTATACCTAGGAGAAACTTAACATTTGTAATTAACTGTATAATACCTGTCTTCCTGCTTTAAGCCATAGATTCTATGAGAAAAAAGTTTCTGATCCTCCTGTTCATTGTTTTATTCTTAGTGCCTAGCAGAGAAATTATGAGTTAATGGTGTGGTAGCTTCAGGGAATAGGGGATAATACTGGGAACAAAAAATTAACAGTACTTGGCAGCCAGTTAGAGGTAAAGAATGAGGAAGGAGAGGTCGAGGATGATACCCAGTTTTCTGACATATGTTCTTGGTAGATGCTGGTTTCATTCACTGAAATGGCAATCACTGAAAGAAGAAAAGAGTGAGGGTGAGGATTTGTAATTTATTAATTCAATACATTTATTATTTATTAGCCATCAGATACTGTTTAAGTGCTTTACAAATATTAACTCATTTAATCATCCTAGCAATCTAGGCACTGTATAATCCCTCTTTAACAGATAAAATTGAAGCATTGATATATTCGGAAATATTTCCAAGGTCATCCAGATATTAAGTGATGTAGATAAGCTTTAAACTCAGTGAGTTCATCTATAGAATCCATGCTCTTAACCGCTCTACATACTACTGAGTTTGTTTTTATATATCTTAAGTTGTAGACAAATTCAATCTTGGTCACATTGTATCTGAGATGCTCATAGAGAAACTTATTAGTTTTTGGATACTCATTTGTTTAATCATAATAGATCTTCATAAAGGAAGCCATATGGCTCAGTGTCTGCATGAATTGGGATTTAAAGAATCATTATTTAATAGCCAAAACTAATTTATTAATTTTTCTTTAAAGACTTCAGAGGACATCCTGATGAATAATCTATAGCAATCCTTATTTAAATCCTCTTCTCTCTCTAATCAATTATCCTTACCCCATAAGGCCCCTAAGGCTCCAATCTCTTGAAAACTCCAAGGTAGGAGAACAATTTTTCTTCCCCCAGCTTTCTCCGCTTTTTGCCTCCTTTCTCTTCTTTACTCGCTCCCAAATTTTACTATGTAGATAGATAGCCTCTCTTCCAGCAAGAAATATTAATAATTGCTTCTTTTAAGGATATGGGAGGAGGGAAGAAATTAGATCACAATTACAAGAGTCTCATGGCTGGGCACGGTGGCTCATGCCTGTAATCTTAGCACTCTGGGAGGTCGAGGCTGGTGGATCATTTGAGCTCAGGAGTTTGAGACCAGCCTGAGCAAGAGCAAGACCCCCGTCTCTACCAAAAATAGAAAGAAATTAATTGGACAGCTAAAAATATATAGAAAAAATTAGCCGAGCATGGTGGCACACGCCTGTAGTCCCAGCTACTTGGGAGGCTGAGGCAGTAGGATTGCTTGAGCCCAGGAGTTTGAGGTTGCTGTGAGCTAGGCTAATGCCATGGCACTCTATCCTGGGCAACAGTGTGAGACTCTGTCTCAAAAAAAGAAAAAAAAAAACCTCTCATTGGAGGGCTTATAAATGAGAGAAGGCTGTAAATACTACCACATTAAAATTTTTATTCTGCCACACATGGATCTGGAGCTCAAGAATGAAGTCTGCACTACTCACTTTGAGAATCATTTGCATATAGGTAAAATGAAACTGTATGAATGAGATCAGACAGAGAAAATGTGTAGAAGAAAAGTAAGCTAAGGATGAATCTCTAACGAACCAGTATAATCAGCCAGTAAAGACTCTGAAAAATAGATATCAAAGAAGTAGTGAGACTACACCAGTAAAACCAGGAGACAGTGGTAGTTTATAAGTCAAGAAGGTAGAATTAAAAAAATAAAAAAAGAGTAGTGTGTTCAATAAGCCTTTGACATTGCAGAAAGATCAAGTAAAATAAGGTCTCAGAAGTGTCTGGTGGATTTTCTAATATAAATTTCAGTGGGTTGGTTCCTTGTCTAGATCATGTTCAGCAGAGTGGTGACCTCAAAAATTGTAGTGGGCTGATGAATGTCTTAAAATTGCAGTGGTAGAAAGAGTGAGTACAGGTTTGCCTTGCTTTATTGTGCTTCATTTTATTGAGCTTCATGGGTATTGTATTTTTAAAAAATTGAAGGTTTGTGGCAACTCTGAGTCGAGGAAGTCTATTGATGCTATTTTTCCACCTGTATGTGCTCACTTTGTATCTCTGTGCCACATTTTGGTAATTCTTGCAATATTTCGCCCTTTTTCATTATTATTATATTTGTTATGATGATCTGTGATCAGTGATCTTTGATTCCACTATTGTAATTGTTTTGGGGTGGCAGAAACCGCTTCTAAAGAACAGGATGAACTTAATTGATGAGTGTTGTGTGTGTTTTGACTGCTTCACCGACTAGCTGTTCCCTTCCCTGCCTCTTTCTGTCTTTTCAGGTCTCCCTGTTCCCTGAGATACAACAATATTGAAATTAGATCAATTAATAACCCTACAATGGCCTCTAAGTGTTTAAGTGAAAGGAATAGTCACACTTCTTTCACTTTATTTTTTTTTTTATTTCAGCGTATTATGGGGGTACAGATGTTTACATTACATATGTTGCCCTTGCCCCCCCAAGTCCAAGTTTCAAGTGTGACCATCCCTCAGATGGTGAGCATTGCACTCTTTGTGTATGTATATACCCGTCCCCTCCTTCCCTCTCTCTCCTCCCTCCTCCCCTCTCCCCCCTGCCCGACATCCAATAGATGTTATTCTTATATGTGCACTTATGTGTTGATCAGTTAATACCAATTTGATGGTGAGTACATGTGGTGCTTGTCTTTCCATTCTTGGATTACCTCACTCAGTAGAATGTGTTCCAGCTCTTTCCAGGAGTATACAAGAGGTGCTATATCACCGTTGCTTCTTAAAGCTGAATAGTACTCCATGGTATACATATACCACATTTTATTAATCTTCTCATGTATTGATGGACACTTGGGTTGTTTCCACATTTTAAAGAACAAACTTACCCACAGATGTTGAGCAGTTGAGACTGAGCCTGGATATTCTGACTCCAATTATGTTACACTTGCTATGGTATCACACCATATTATACAGTTACATGATAATGTTATAAGCAAATCCTTAAGGAATGAGTTCATCTATATATTTATAAGGTCTGTCTTTTTCTTTTCTTTGGCTTCCCTTTCCTACTCTCTACCCAGGCAAGCCATGTTAACTTTGCTATAATAATGTATACCTTTAAATATTTTTATCCATGTTTCTATAATCACACGTACACGTGTGTATACATATACACACAAACATATACAAATACATACATATACGCAGTATATATACATCTATCCATAGGAGGTTTTTAAATATTTTTTTGTGTTATAAAAATTAAATCACAGTATAAATCCTTTTCTGTACTTGGTTTTTCATCCTATAATATCTTGTATCTCATCAAGCAATACATCCAAAAGCTCTTTCCTTTCCTACTCTGATGGATGTAACTTCATTTCACTGTTAATCTGTATTTCCTTGACTACTCAAGAGTTTAAGCATAAACTCTTACATAGATTTTGCTCTTTGAGTTCCTTTTTCATCTCCTCTAGCATATTTTTTTCTGATGAGTTGTTTACTTTACTCATCCTTTATAAAAACTCTAAATATTACAGATATTAACCCTCAGTCTGTCCTATAAAGGACAGTATAAACCACAAATATTTTTTTCAAATCTATTTTTTTGTTGTTGTTGCCTATTGACTCTATTTAGGGAATCTTTACCTCATTAAAAATTTGATACAGCTAAATTTGACTTTTTTTTTTCAACTTTATGGATTTCAGTTTTCATAAAGATGGTCTCTCTCATCCCTAGATTGTTAATGTAATCTCCTAGATTTCCTCAAAAGACCGCTATGACTTTATTTTTTTTACCTTTAAATCTTTAATCCATTTGGAATT
Source organism: Avahi laniger (assembly GCA_963575035.1). Taxonomy (NCBI): domain Eukaryota; kingdom Metazoa; phylum Chordata; class Mammalia; order Primates; family Indriidae; genus Avahi; species Avahi laniger. The sequence continues at coordinate 13,637 of CAUYSK010076331.1, forward strand.
TACTTCTGAATATGGTATAAGAGAGGAATCCAACTTAAGTTCCAGACTGATGGCCAGTTGTATGAGTATCATTAGTATCTAATGAATTGAAATACTCCTGTTATTATCCCTAAAATATCCAAATATCATGATTAACTTATGGATTATCATGTTTCATGGATCTATGTCAATTCTATGCTCAACTCATATTAATTTGTTTATAATAGCTTTAAAACCTATTCTGATATGTTCTGGTAAGATATATTTCATACCTTTCTTTGTTATTTTTAGGCATTTTATCTAAATGATATTTAATAGAAGCAGCAGCATTCTATCCACCACCTCTCTGGCTATCCACATCCAAACATTCCTCCCACCAGTCAAGTGGCTTATTTCTCATGCATTTGGTAATTTTTAATTAAGTTCATATCTGCCTAAATTTAATCTGTGAATCCTGAGGGGCTTAAGTTGAAAAACATTTCCCCCTAAAGATTTAAGTTTGCTTCTTCCATGCATCAGGACTTGCTACCAACCTGCTGCCACTTCAGGTTTTTGGCTTGAGGTTTCCGCATGAACAAGTAGTATAAACTTGAACTCCAGGCTCCTATGAGGGCAGGGCTATGGTCACACATTCTCAGAGAAGACTACAGTGGTTATTATGGTTTGTTTTTTCCATTTGGCAACATGGTGGAAATAATTTTCCTTGTTAGCTGTCCTTGTTAAGAGATATTTTTCCTATTTTAGCCTTTGAGTGAGGGTGTAGTTATTTCAAGGGTTCCAGCCCTAGACAGGCTGGAGGAGGTTTAGCTTCCTGCCACGTTAGACAGGCCTAACTCTGGCTTCCTTGTTTATTTACCACTCTGGTTTTTGCTCTCTGTTTTCTTTTTTTCCTTTTTTTTTGTTTGTACCCTTGGGAAATCCCTTTACATTAAATGCTCAACTTATAAAAATATATGTTTATTATAATTTATCATCAAGATATTTACATGAAGAGGGTTTTTCCAGAATATTTAGTCTGTCATTATGTTATTGGAATAGTCCGTACATTCTTTATGAATCACTGTTTTGTTCCCCTCCATTTCTAACTTGCGGTACTAAGCCAGTGGTCTACCCAGACATAAGCTTCGAACCTTGAGAACAGACATTAGTGGTATATTACACCACTAATATGTACTTGGCTTTTGTTCTTCCTTTGTATTGAAAATATTGGACTTTACCTGAGTCCTGTGCTCCCAGGAAAACAGGGAAGGCTAAAAATTCCCCCACCCTTGCTCTCCAACCCCCCCCCCATCCTTTTGTATCCCAGAAAAGAGCTAACAGCAAAAAAACAACCCCCCTTGCATATTCCAAGGTAAGATGTGCCTCCATCCTTCCTCATGACTCCCATAAGACTCATACACGCCTCACTTGTTTATCTGCCTATATAAAAAAAAACCTCAGACCCCTTCCTTTTCTTTGAAATGTTCCTCATTAATGAACATTCTCCTTGATGCAATAGCCTGAATAAAATTGTATCCTTAACTGGTACATTTGGTATTTCACAGTACTGAAGAGTCCTTAAACTACCCAACTAAATATTGAATAGAAAGAAAATTTTAATTATATTTTTCAATTATTTTCATACTACTACCTTTTAAGGTCTCAAATACATACACATACACACACTCTAGGGTAGCCTAGTTTTTAAATTGTCTTCAGCCTAGGAAGTGAATATTTGCTGAAGAAAGGAGAAAAAAAGTGACTCGGAATCCAATTAAGAATGATATGTAAATCTGGATGCATTCTTTAGTGAATATGTGTGAAATTTCAAACACCAATTCAGGTTGATAGTGGAAGCTAAGACCCACATACACTGTTGAGTAAGCCTTTTTTTCGTAAGATTTTAAGCATATGAATGATGGAGGTCAGAAGGTAGTAGGGGTGATTATATAATACAAATAAATGATGGCTAACAATCAACTTCATCCTAAATTTTTACTTATCTTTTAAAAACCCTGTTTTTAATTATAGTATCCATTTGTGAATTTTCCCTACTGATAATAATGCAAAAAATAGTGAACATTTAAATAATGTTTATACTTCAGAACATCCTTTGCATTATTTAAACTAAATAAGTATAATGTAGTTTAAGGACTTTTCTCAGTCATCTATGGAGATAATCACATGTCACCAGATACTGACCACCCCTAGTGTCTAAGAACCTAAAACACTGTCAGGTATACAGCAGGTGCTCAACACATGTGGAATAAATGATGTTTCACCTGTTTATATGGAAGTCCTTCTCAAGAAATTCTTAAAGACTCTTCTACTGATAATGCATGAAAAACCATTTCTAGTCACACTGGGATATACTTCAATTTTCTCTTAGACCTGTTCCTACTATTCTCCTGTTCAATAGGCATAGGAATATGAGTTTCAAATTTGCTTTACATATGCTTTCTTTATCCTGTCCAAAACAAAATTACCAAAAATAAATAAAAATTATTATAACTTTATTTCACTTCTTTTCTTTTCTTCTCAAATCAGATTATTAGTGATTCCTTCAAGGGTCAAACCTATTTTCCTCTGTCTACTTTGGTTATGTTAAACCTTAAATGATAAAATTCTTAGCACCAAAAAGGCATGTTGAAGTGGGGAGCAGGAGTATATTTATTGTCACCTTTGTTATAGGCATTGCATCAAATGAAAAGATTTTATTAAATAGATAAATTATTAATTTTAGAACAATATAAAATCATCGAAGCACTTGGAAAATGTTTTTCATATTTTGTATTAACATGGACCAATATAAACATTTAAATGAGTGTTATAATAAAATATAAAAAATTAGAAATATTGATATATACCATCAATCTTTTAAAATCATTTTATGAAGTATGATTTAAAAACTCAATCATTAAAGTGAAATTTGTGGGGGAGTAGGGAAGAGGAAGTAAATTTTTAGCTTAAGAATGTGAAAATTACTAACCTGGGAATATTCAACTGATCTATAAAACAAGACATCTTTTTAGTATCATGTTAAAAATTACATCCTAGTTTTAGAAAAGGACAAATATTTATTCTCCCTACCTAAAATAAGGTCCACAATCTAATTTCAAGCCATGTTGCTCAGCTTGTACAAAGAAAAGGAATTAAGAAAAAACATCATTGAGGGAACCATTTTTACATATCAGTGTCCTACATTCAATGGTTTGCAACTATGATGGTACTAACATTTGAGATGCATGGGGACACTTTGGTGGTTACAATGCCAGAGGGTGCAATTAGAATTTAGTATCTGGTGCCAAGGATGCTAAACATCCTGTAATTATTGGCACGATCTCTAACAACTAAGAACTGTCTCACTCAAAAGGCAACATTCCTGTTGAAAAAACATGACACTAACTGATCATATCTATGAGGGCAGAGAGCAGTGATTGATTGGAAAAGAGATTTGAAGGGACACTGGAGATAAGAATTCCCA